>JAULKM010089908.1:0-11274 GCA_032355605.1 Rubia tinctorum
CTTAAAGAGTAATTATTGAACGTATTGGATGATGAGTTTGGTGTTGCATGTGACTCATGCATGGATTGGATATTGGATATTTAAAGGATGCGTATGTAGGGATTGGATTAAGTACGATGGATGCAGTGGTGTTGCATGCGTAACTCCTCTTGTCAATTTTGAGAATCATCTCGGTTAGTTTCTCAACTTTCTGAATTATATCGTTAAGTTTTTTAAAATTTACTAGTTCAGTTATTTTTTTGACTATAAATTTTGAATGGCGTAGTTATTTAATTATTGTCAAAATCGAAGAAAAAACCTTACCGGTACTTTCCTTGGTTCACAATAATGTTGGTAAAATTTATAAAATGTTATGTGGTTGTTGAAATTTATTCTGAAATTTATTGTAATAATAACGGGAATAAATTGCATATACAAAATAGTTAGAAATATTGAGAAAAATAATAATTTTGGAAGATCGAACTATTAGTTTCAGAAAATAATTGTGATTTTTAAAAAAATATTATGTTGATGAGATGTGAAGCATCATATTGGAGAGACACATCGCCAGGTGGTGCTAAAAAACACCCTTATTTGTACAACTATTTTAACACCAAATCTCAACCCATCCATAAAAAATAGTCTTATGATTGAAATTAATTTACTAAAAATAGATTTAGTGAATGAGTGATATTGTGTTAGATGGATGGTTGAGATTTATTTTTTTTTATTTTTTTGATAAAAGAACAATTTCATTTCAAGATACTGGAGAACGTCTAGTAACATTTGACAAGAGGAAACTGGGCAAAGAGTCCCATACAACATTGCCTATAACACTGCATTTCGCAAAGCTCACTAACGAGTGCGATATAAAATTATCTATCCTAGATACCTAATATGGTTCAACCTAGCAATTGCCTCTGATTCGGTTGCGTATTCGCTTTATGAGTTCCCTGCATGGAAGCGAACACTCTACTTCTTCTCTGACCATTCGAATAACATTTAAGACATCACCAACCATGATTAATTCAGTATAAGGAAGAGTTGCAACAAGGTTGAGGGCCTCGTCCAACGCCAACGCCAACGCTTCAGCATACATCACATCTGTGACTCCATCACAGCAGTTGGAAATTGCTCGAATGAAGTTTCCATTTTCGTCCAACCCAAGCACTCCAATCCCAGCTATTGCAGACTCTCTTCCAGTGTTGAAGAAGATGCAAGCAACTCGATCGTTTCGGTGGTTGGAGCAGCATGTGGTCATCCAGCTCCAACGATGCACGCTCGGGCCAATTGTTTGCATCCCAAAATTTGTTCAAATTAGCTAGAAAAGATGCAGCCAAAAGTGAAGGTTTCGTATGTGACTGCTCAAAATTTTTCTTATTTCTTTGGAACCATATTCCATCGCATGGCATTGCAATAGTCTCTCTTTGAGTTGCTTCACTAACCTCCAACAGTTTTCTAAACAAAAATTCACCTCTTTGCCTTTGATGTGTAGTGATAAATTCATGTAAACCTGTTGAATGCCACACCTCCTTTGCATAATGGCATTCAAAGAAAAGGTGTGCAGTGGTGTCACCGGTTTCTCCACACAAGGAACAAAGAGGCGGGATGTTGATTTTCCGCTTCAGAAGGTTTTCTATAGTTAGTAAGGAGTCCGTGCACATCCTCCAAGCAAAGTGCTTTGCACGTTGCGAGATTTTCATCTTCCAAAACATGCTCCAAAATGTCTTTTCTGGTCTAGGCATGTGGAGTTGATGGTGGAACTGAGATCTTGGTGACTCTGTCAATAGGTGATACGCCGACTTAACGGTGTATTTTCCTGGAGCATTAAAGTGCCAACACTACTGGTCTCTTCCTCCTTTTTTTCCTAGTTGTATGCTCCAAATAAATCGCACGTCACGAGGATGAAAGTTTGCCTCTAGTAACTCCATGTTCCATCACCTTGTTTAGTTGTCAATCAAGTCATGAACTGTAGACAATTCAGGTGGCACTGGAAAAAAAAGTCCAGTAGTGACGCATATTTTGTCAAAAGTAAGGAAATGTCACAATGTTTGCTCTTCAGGTGTCTCTAAATATTTTGTGACATATGCACATAACACTACACTGAATTAGTATATCAATCCATGTCACAACTTTAGTGACATTTCTAAATTGAACTACATCTTAAAGCATCACAAAAAAATATAACGATACTTCATCGCATCACAAAATTTAGTGACATGCTAAATAGATGAACTTCACAAGGTGTCACTAATAATTTTAGTGATACCTTTGAGTGTCACAGATGCTAAAAAAGCATCACAATTGGAAAAAAAATTTGTAGTGTGGGATGTTCCCAGGTTGCGCACTCGAAAATCACCATTGTTCGTGAACAAAAGATCATGGAAAATCCTAGTTTGCGTTCCAGAATTGATAGATTTTTGGCATCCTAACTTGAGCACCTCAACACCCTTATGAATGCTTCTCCAAGACCGTGAAGGTCGAACGCATACATGTGCCTCTAAAATGCTTCTCAGGGTAGTATTTCTCTTTAAACACACGTGCAACAAGGGATGATGGCGTGGTGAGCAAGCTCCATCCTTGTTTTGCCAAAAGAGCTAAGTTTGTTTCCCTAAGATCACAAAAACTTAGCCCGTCATTCGACTTAGCCCTAGATAGCTTCGTCCAAGATATCCTATGTATTTTCTTACCATTTGACCTTCCTTCCCACCAAAATTTACTGATCATTCTGCAAATATCTTCCAAGATATGATCTAACAAGCAAAAGTAGCTCATTGTGTATCTTGGAATGGCCTGCTAAACCTATTTAATAAGTACTTCCTTTCCATCTTTAGAGAGATTCTTCTCATGCCATCCATCTACTCTCTATCAAATACGATTCTTCAAGTTGTGGAATATCTCTTTCTTGTTACGACCAATCTCCGATAGTAGCCCCAAATAATTACCGTGTGTTGCCACCTCAGTTATATTAAAAATATCACATATTTTCCTTCATAACAATGGAGTTGTGTTAGGGCTAAAAGGCACGCTTGACTTTTCGGAGTTGATTCTTTGTCCCGAGACCTCCTCAAACAACGATATAGCATATTGCAATTTTCTTGCTTCATCTTCAGTAGCTTCACTAGACAAAAGTGTATCATCTGCAAAGAAAATGTGGGAAATTAATGAGGTTATTCCTTGTTTCTAGGAGATGACTGGCATCTAAACTCTACTTTCTGATCTCTCTCCCTTGTCACAGGATGGCGACACCGTTATGGCGGAGCCTAAAGCCTCCTCTTCTCCTTCTCTGCCATCCGTACATGCCCTAAATAATGAATTGCAAAAATACATAGCCACACCTCCTAAAAATTCAACCCCTAGAGAAACCTTCAATCCAAAAACTCCGATAGAACACCTATGGGAACCAGGTCTACACTTCACGGATGAAGAATGCAATAAACTGGAGGAACCTTTGAAGTGGACGCTAGTTGGTAAATTTTTGCTCAACCATCCTCAAATGGAAAAGCTTTGTAAGGATTTCCAAACCATTGGATTCAAGGGGCACACAAAGATTTATCTATTAGACAACAAACATGTTTATATTCATTTTTCGCTACCAGATGATTACTATTGTTGTTGGTTGCATACATTTTGGAATTTTGGATTATATTCTATCATAATGACAAATGGATTCCAAATTTTAACCCCCATACTGATTCCCCAATAGTTCCAGTATGGATTGCTTTATATGGAGTGTCCCAACAATGTTTTTATTACTCAACTATGATGTCTATTGGAAATTTGATTGGAACACCTGTTTGAGTAGATAAGGAACCCTTAAACAGGACTAGACCTCATGTTTCCTGAGTTTGTGTGGAAGTTGATGTCACAAAACCTCTGCTAGAAAAGTAATGGTTAAGCTTTAGAGATGTGGGTTTCCGGCAATACATTGAATATGAAGGACTTCCACACCATTGCACTAACTACTTCAAACTAGGGCATTTAGCTTTTGTGTGCAGATATGATCAGAACACTGCAAAATACATTGCTTGGAGACCCAAGGATATCCCGGCTTTAGGTAAGAAGTCCAACCACAAAGATGAACAGGAGATGGCAAAAGATAATGTGGTTGACAAATCCTCTACTTCTGGTGTTTCAGCTAACAAAAAAGTTTATATACCCATTCTTAAGAAAAAATCTAACCCTTCTCATCAAGTTCCTATCAGTTCAAAACAGGATGTGAATGATAAAATGCAGTCCGACAAGGTAACCTCTGCTGAGGAGAAGGAGCAAATTTCACTAGCAAGTTTTGAAGATTTGATCCCTGCTCAAGGATCACATGTTCCTCCTTTTAAATTGCCTCTTGCTCTGTCTGCTCAAAATGAAACCCTAATTACCAACATTGAGTCTTCTAAAAGGGCTCTTACTCTGACTGCTCAAAATCAATTCCCAATTACCAACTCTGAGTCTTCTGACTTTACCCAACGTGCCTGGTCAAAATCTGTTTTCATTTAACAAAAATGAGCTTCCTAAAATACCTACTAAGTTGTTTTTTTATACCTACTCAAACTGAGACTCATAAACCTTCTTTCCTTATCTGCAACTTCAAAGAAAGACAATTTGAATATTCATAAAGATAATCAAAATTTATTTCAACCTCTAAATCCTAATTTTCCTCCAGTTAATAACTCTGATCTGCTTCAAGATCCTGCTTGAGGAATCTTAGGAACTAAGGAATATAACTAAAAAAGACTACATAGATATAAATGTTGGAGACTCTCCTCTTCTTACATCTAATAAAAAAAATAAAGGCTTGAATGGCTTAATAATGAACAATCTGAAAGCCTTCATCATAATTTTGAATACGATAATTTAAATATTTCAGAAATCAAAGAAAGTTTGAAGGAATCTCTGATAAAACTCAACTCCATCCTAAAAAACTCTAAAACTAAAGATAAATCCTTCTCTAAATCCATACAAATAGCTGAATCTCTAAAAACTTCACAAGACCATTCTAAGATAAACATTAAATCCAGGAGATATAATAAGAAGGACTACTCCTCAACACCAAAAACCATATCTACAAGGTCCTCATTGAACTCCAATAAACAATATTTTATCATGGGATGCTAGGGGAATTGGTAACAATCCAACACAAATCAGGTTAAAACACATTAAAAAGAGATTCAAAACTACTACTACAGCAATTATGGAGCTAATGTTGCAAAATGGATCCATCCAAGATATTGCTATGAAGCTTAGCTACAAAAACTGCTATAGTAGTCCCCTAAACAAAATTTGGGTTTTCTAGGATGAATTTGTAGACCTAAGGATAATCAGAACTGAAGATCAACTAACCCTGGCTGAAATCAACCATTTATCTCTAAGTTAGAAATGTTTTATCGAGTTCATCTATGCTAAATACACAATCAAAAAAATAAAATTGTTATAGAACTCCATTCTGGATTACAACCAAAATCCATTATGTTTGATAGGATATTTCAACATAATTGAAAAAAGTGAAGAATATATTGGTCCATCAATCCCAAATCTGAGAGGAATTAAGAACTTCCGAAATTTCATAACTGAGCTAAAATTTACCACAGTTAACACCTATGGAAACCTATTTACAGGGATGCGCATGAGGCCCAAAGGAAGGGTTTGGGAAAGATTAGATAGAGCCCAAACGAATCAACTACGGGATTTAGTTTTTCCTTTATCCTCAGCCCAAACTTATCCAAGAGATCAATTTGATCACACTCCTATTATATATATTATATCTCTCTAATAAAGAATCACAATCAATCCAAAGTCTTTTAGATTTCAAAATTGCTGGATTTCTCACACATAATTTCTTAAACTTATTCATAACTCATGGAATATAAACACAAACTTAACAGGCATGCAGGAGTTTTCCTTCAAATTAAAAAAACACTAAGTTTGCTCTAAAGCATTGGAACAAAAATGTATTTGGCAACATCTTTGACAAAGTTAAGTCAGCGGATGGAAAATTCCCAATTGCAGAGGAAAACCTTCAACATAATGAAGATATTGGAAACTTAACTAATTACAACAAAGCTAAAGCTAAACTTACTTCAGCCCGCAAAAATCAAGAAATCTTCCGGAAGCAAAAATCAAGGCTAAAATGGCTAAAAGAATGTGACTGTAGCACTAAAGTCTTCTATATTCATGTTAAAGCTAAACACAAGAAGCAAACCATTTCTTAATAAAGCCAACAAACCTGGAGGAAATATCACTAATTTTGAAAGAAATGGATAGTGAATCAGCTTCTGGTCCGGATGGTTTCTCTGGTACCTTCTATAAACAATGTTGGTCTATAATCAAGTATGATTTAATGGAATCAATAAATGATTTTCTTAGTCTCTCATATATCCCAAAAGCCATATCAACAACTCTCATCACTCATCCCAAAAAAGAATGTTCGTGCATCTTTCAAAGATTTTAGACCAATAAGTTTATGTAACTTTATAAACAAACCATTTACTAAGTTAATCTCATATAGATTAAAACCAATACTAAAATATATAATATCTCCAGAATAAACAACTTTTGTCTCTGATAATGTCTTTCTCATGCAAGAGATGTGCGATTATATTCATTCCAAACAACCTGGAATTAATATGATCATCAAATTAGACATGATGAAGGCCTTTGATAGGGTTTCCTGAAGTTTTCTCTCTAATCTCTAAACAAAAATGGGATTCTCTGATCATTTAAATCAGATAATAATTTGAAACCTTAAAGCTGGTTGTTTCTCAGTCTTAATAAATGGAGAAAGTTTTGGTTTTTTTCAAAACAATGAGGGGCCTAAAGAAAGGGGTCTCCTATGCTTTTCATATTAATGGCTGAAGCTTTCTCCAGGATCATCAACTTCTTATTTCAATATGTCAACGTTGGCTACTACAAACTCCCAAAACTCATGAATCCAGTAACTCACTTATCCTTTGCAGTTGATACTGCAATCTTCATGAAATGTTCAAAATCTCGAATAAAAAAACTAATGGGATTCTTAAAAATTAATGAGAAAGATTCATGTCAAAAAATAAACTTAAAAAATCATCTTACTTCCTTTCAAAACATTTGAATTCAAGACTTGAAGCAGTAATAAAAAAGGAAACTAATATGATCTCAAGATACTTTCCTTTTAAATACTTGGGTTGCACATTCTTCACAGGTAGAAATAAAAAAATTTACTACCAGAATCTCGTAGACTCAATCAATTGTGCAATCAACTCTTGGCAAAATAAGACACTAAATAAGGCTGGAAGACTAACTTTAATAAACCACATTCTCTCTAGAATTCCCCTACACATTCTTACTGTTTTAAAACCTACCCAACACATAATTAATAAGCTTTATAAAATGTTTGCCAAATTGCTGTGGTACAGTCCAGATTCAATCAATAACAAAAGAAAATTATAGAGAAGCTACAGTCAACTAACTCTATCCAAAGATGAAAATTGACTTAACTTAAAAGATCTTAATACAATGACAAAGAGCTTCTCCCTAAAATTGTGGTGGAAAATACAAAAAGGTGAATCACTCTGGTCACAATTCATGTGGTCCACCTCAAATAACAAAAGAACATCGAAATCTTGGAAAAGAATTTTGAAAATCCAAGAAATTGCAATCAAAAACTCTTTTGTTCAGATAGGTAATGGAGAATCCTCTTTCTGGCATGAAAAATGGACATAATTTGTTCATATTTCTCTGTTTTGGAAATCAGAAACTTGACTGATACAACCAGAATTATCTATTGCAGATTTTCTTTCTGATCAGGATCACTACATTTCTATCTTCCAAAACAATTTCCCTGATTCAATCCTGAAAGTTCTACAATTCAAATGCCATATCTTTTCAGATCATAAAGATACTCTAATTTGTAAATGCACAGAACAAGGAAATTTCACCCTAAAGTCTGCTTATGACCTGTTAAGGTATGAGAAAGTAAAGATTCTTTCTTTTAAACTTCTATGGTCCCCTTTCTTACCTCAAAATATTTGTATCTAGAATTGGAGATTAATAAATAGACTCATTGCTATGCCAGATGTCTTGGAGGACTTTCATCTCCATTTATCACCAAGATACCATTTTTCAAGAATAATACAGATGATATCCATCATGTTTTTAGCTCATGTCCTTTCTCTAAAAGAGTCTAGTCTCTGATTGATAATGTTCTGCATATTCAGAGTATAGATCACACTCTTCTTTGGAACATATTCTTTCATTATTAGACACTGGATGATAAAAATAAAGAAGCTGTATATATCATTAGAGCTATACCTTGCATTATATCATGGTCAATATGGTGTGCTAGAAACAATTTTTTATTTGAGGGTACAAATCCTACTTTTAGGAAAGTTTCTGTTCACATATTGAACATCATCAATGATATCTTGTTAGCTAATAATTTTAAGGCTATATGGAAACTAGATTATTCTATTCTTACATTGATCATTGGTAGGAATGTTAAAACTTTGAAGGTACCAGTGGCTATATCCCGGTATCCTTCAGATTGTATCAAACTTAATACTGATGGCGTTGTTCTGATTAATGGTAATACATGTATAGGATGGATTTTCAGAGATCAAATTGGTAAACACCTATTTTATGTTGCCAAATCTTTGCCCAAGTGCAGCATTATAGAAGTTGAAGCACAAGCTGTGTATCAAGGCCTAAAGATGGAAGAGACTCAAGGAATATCCATGCTTATTATAGAATCAGACTCTCTCATTCTTGTTGAAATGCTGAGAAGAGAATGGAAGATGCCATGGATTTATATTGAAGCAGTGTGCAAAATATGGAAATTGATGGAGAAGATCGAATGCTCAATAGCTCATACATGTTGCGAAGCAAAAAAGTTGCGGATTCCTTAGAAAACTATGCTTCGTTTTCACATGTAAATAATGTTTTTGAATTTGTGGGGCTGCCTACAGAAATATAATTCTAGATTCGACTCGATGAGATCAGTTTCCCTTACACTAGGAGTAGATAGGTTTTTCACTTATGTATCTTTCTTAAGCGGATCATTTATAAGATCATGTATGTATTATTGCACGTTTTATTGTTTGGATGTTAATTTTTTTCAATTCCTTAGATGATAGGTCATATGTATCGGAATTGCAAAAAAAACTACACCTTCTTGAGGTAAGGCCATTATGTCTCCCTCTTTTTGTACTTTTTTTTCTAAATTACTAAACAGATAGAGGTCCGCCAAACCCCCACCACACAGGTGGATTTTCTTTTTTAAAAAGGTGGGAAACTATCGGTCTAAATCTAGATGCACCAATACCCTTGATTCTTCGCATTTTCTTGAGGTCAATGAGAAGTGTTGAGAAAACTTCCAAGCATATTATGAACAGGTAGGGTAATAGAGGTCTTAATCCTCATCTCGGCTGGAGGCTACCCATCTCTTCACCATTTAAAACAAATGAGACGAGACTGTCGAGATACAAAGCAAGATAAGTTGTGCAAATGAAGTTGGGAACCCCATCAGTGTAAGAGTTTTTAGTACAAAACTCCCTTCTGTACGATCAAACGCCTTGCTCATGTCCAACTCAATACTCATATGGCCAAGAGTACCATTCTTCCTTGCCTTCATAGTATGATGAAACTCGTGAGCTATTAATCAATGATTAGCCTTCCCAGGAAAAATGCCGACTGAGATTCAGAAATAATCTCAGGAATGATTAGTGTTAGACTATTTGCAACAACCTTAGAAGCCAGTTTGTATATCACATTGCATAGACTAATAGGGCGGAATTGTGTTATCTGGTCCAGGTGAAATGCCTTTGGGATAAGTACTATATGAGTATAATTGAATTTCAGCTCTAAGATACCTTATTCAGGAAATCTAGCACAAAACAAATAACATCGTATCTAATAATATACCATAATTTTTGAAAAAACACAAGGCTCATACCGTCCGATCCAGGCGGCCTATATGGATGCATCTTCTATACTACCTTTGTAACTTCTTCACACGTGTATGCTCCAGTGAGGTCATTTTCCATTATCCGAGTGATGCGGGGCTTTAGTCTGCTTACTACTTGTTGTACGACTTCAGGAGGTGGACTTGATGAGGAAAAAAGTCCTCCAAAGTAATCAATGAGAATTCTCTCCATACTTTGTTCATCATTCTTGATCTCCTGGTTTGCGTCCCGTAGCCCTGCAATATGGTTGATATCTCTCCTCTGTGTTGCCTATCGGTGGAAAAAAATTGTGTTTTGATCGCTCACCTTGTACCAGTGTTGTTTTTCCCGCTGCTTCCAATGAATGCTTTCCGCTTCTTGTAGCATATGACATTCTTGCTTCAACTTCAGAATTTCCATCTTAACACTCTCTGTGATTGCACAACATTGCAGTTCTGTATGCATTTCCGAAGCTCCTTAATTCTCTTTGGTAGAAACTGGAAAGCATCCTTGCTCCTTCTAAGCCATCCAAGGTAACACTTCAGTAGTTTATCCAATAATGCAGCCTTGTATCCCAATTTTTTTCCATCAATTTCCCACATTCTTGTGACTTTACCCAGTGAGCTTCAAATTGGAACTTCTTCTTCCTTCTCGATCTCGCCAATTGGCCTCTTATGCGTAGCCTTGCATACAGTGCCATATGGTCTCGAAAAAATCATTGGCACACTAGTAATCGAAGACCAAGGAAAGAGATCATGAAGGGGATGATTACAAGTAGCCTGGTCAAGACGTCCTCGCTTTGTATCAGGTTATGCTGCAAGCATATTCCATGTGAATTTGGGACCTGAAAAACCCATGTCGGATAAACCACAATGGTCCAAAGCTTCAGAAAAATTATTCCCTTGTCATTCAGCTCGAGGGCCTGCACCCTGAAATTCATCTTGGGATAATATTTCGTTGAAATCTCCCAAGAAAATCCAAGGAATGTTCTCCTCCTAATGCAGTTGCTTAAATGATTCCCATGCTTCTCTTCGTAGCACTACATTTGGCTCACCATAATAACCAGTTACTCTAACATCATTCCCCCCAATTATAGCAACTACATCAATAAAACGACTCGAAAAAGAAACTAACCCTACATAAATGTTTTTTCCCACAATAAAGCAAGACCGCTAGATTGAACTTGCGATGCCACAACACCACCAAATAAACTAAACGGACTTTTTGAATTATCAATAGCTGGAACAGAAGACTTAGCTTCACAAAAAAATATTTGGAGACTTTAAGTGCTTCATAGTCAGTTCTTGAACTGCTGGAGCTCTTCTAAGCCCACCGCAGTTCCAACTGAGGATACTCATGGAGATTGGCGGGACTGGGCTTCATT
>JAULKM010089918.1:0-11273 GCA_032355605.1 Rubia tinctorum
GCCGGCGAGGAGCGCCGGCGAGCTGGCCACCCCTCCGTAAAAAGTGGATCTCGGTTTTGCTTTTTTGGAGAGAAAGCTGTTGACAGCTTTTGTCGTGGATCAAAATGATTATTACGAAAATACAGAATGACCATCTAACAATTAGGCGGTTTAAAACAAGAGTTTGTGTTTATACTTTTTTTATATAATGTATAATATTTTTGCTAAAATTTTAATATGTAAATTAAAATTTCCAATTCTGATCCCATAAACTTTTTAAAAATGTCACTTTTTCTAATAGTTAGCCATAAACAATAGGTCTCGAAGTCCAACTTTGTGTTTTAAAAAGAAGCTGCAGGTTCTATCCAGTACCAAGTTACCAACATCACAGGACGGATAATTGGACAGTCAATTTATAATCAGTGATTCTTTATTCCTTGCTTCTTGAGATTGCTCAACCTCTTTGCTCCATCTTTCTTCATCATCAAATAAAAGTGTACATAATTTAGTATGCTACGTAATCTTTGGAGCCAATTACAGCGTCCCCCTAAGAAAAGTTGGTGGTAAATGTACAACGTTTTTTAAAAGAGGAATGGCAAAGTAGAAAAATAGTCCAAAACGGCGAGAATAGAGAAATGGTGATGCATATTGAGTGGAATCAAAAGTTAGCACTCTCACACTAGTGGAGAAAGAATGATTAAAAGCGATTCCATCGAATTAAATAATGCACTTTTGAATCGCATTCTTTGACTCCACCTTTGACAATCAAAGGCGGTTCAAAAACCGCATTTAATTAGGTCCAGTGGCGGAACTGGGGGGCGAGCCGGTGCGACCGCCCCCAGTTTCGGTGGATGCTGCCCCAATGAATAGTATCCGCCCCTACCCTCCGGTGGATGCTGCCCAGCCCCTCCTCAACTTTTCCTCCGGTTCCGCCACTGATTAGGTCCGTTTGAAAACTATCTCCGACCATCCCAAAAAAAGCTGTCGTACACCGATTAATCTCCGGCAGCACAACAAAGCCAGATCCGGAGAACCTGCGTAAATCAACACAACAAGCATAAATCAAGCACAAGAACACAACAGTAACACATGCATAAATCACAAGAACAGCAATGGCGGCGAAGTGGCTTCGGCGGAGAACTTCGGCGTCAGTGTAGATCGATATCCACCCGCGGAGGGATTTTACTAGCAACGTCGATCTACAGTGCCGGCGAGCGGCTTCTATGATGGTGATGAGTGGACGAACGGAAATCTGCGGCGGAGATACTACATGCGGAGGCGGAGGCGGAGTCGAGCGGATGGGCTACCGAGCAGGGTGAGCCCATTAAAAACGGTTTTAAATGTAGAACCGCCTTTAAAATAAAAAAAAGAGAATGTGGGATAGTATTTCCGAACTTAGAAATACTTCCAGATCTCAATTAAAGGCGGTTGTAAAGGCAGAACCTCCATTAATCGATTGCTTTTAAAGGCAGAATCGCCTTTAAATAATTTCAAACAGCCTTTAAAGGGACTTCCGAACCTCAATTAAAGGCGATTTTGACGGAACCGCCTTCTAACGTTGCATTTAATAGTTTTCTCTACGAAAAAAAAGTTTATAATTTTTTTTGGGAAGGACCGCCTTCTCATAAACATATGGGAAGATAAAGTTTAATTAGAATGATATAAATTAGGAGTTTGTACTCTACAACAATTACAAGTGAAACATTACATATAATATAATTTGGTACTCTGGAGTATATGTTTTACTCTAAATATATAATTTTTCTAATCAAAACTCAATTAGACTGTGAGTTTACCCAAATAACTTATAACCAAAATTTGACTCAGATTTTAATTACTTTTAACCCGCAAATTTTTCATCTTTTTGTGATAAAATTGCAGTTGAGTCTATGATTTTTTCAGAGCTCGTACAAAGACCGTTTTTGAAGAGATTAACTCGAAAATAGTAGTACATATAAACTACTCCTACTTTGGTGACATTTGAGAAAGAATTTTGTAAAAATGCGCCTTGCATTTGTTCTTATGGGGTGAGAATGAAGAATGTAAATGAAATTGATACTCGCTTAACTAACTGAACTGGATATTGAGTTCGTCACTTAACAATCAGTTTTTACATCAGTTATGGAAATATTGAAGTTTAAACTGCAAATGAGAAGAAATAAAGATGAAAATTTTGGATTGTACTAATTGTGTCATAAACTTATAACTGTTGCACATTGCATAATAAAATTTGAATAGGAGTATTGCAACTAAAACTTTTTACCTTTCTATAATTCTAATTCAATCACGTCTTTCCATATGTCTATTGAAATGCGGTTTTTCCCAATACTTTGTCCTAGATATTAGTTCACAAATCCCTAACTCGTTTCATCTGCTATATATTCGTAACTTTAATCAACAAAAATAAATTAGTAATTTATTCACAAAATATTTAGCACAATCTATAATTTACATATAATACTACTGCAAAAACATGGTATTAAATTCAGAAAATTTTACATGTTAGCAAATGTTATATGTTAAGAGTTGGACAAATCATATTCTGCCACGTGTTCCACAAATAACTCATTGCTTCCTAAAAAATTCCTCACTTTACAAAATATAAAATTCGTAGAACACGTGGCAGAATCTGATTTACCCAACACTTTAACATACAATATTTGCTAACATATAATTTTTTTAATATTAATTGTGGTTAAAGAGGCCATTAAACGACAATTTTAATCCGATGTCCCTGGCCTAGCGATGTATTGACGAACCGCCGTGTGACACCTATCCCAAATTGGGAACTTCTTTCAGAACTAATAATAATAAAAACACACAGGAATTTCGACATTCTTCAAACTCACAAATACAAACCAAGATTTTCAAACTCAAAAATCAATTAAAACAAACTATCATGTACATCATTCAAATAGATATAGGAGTATGATTTAATCAATACATCTAATTCAACAATATAACACAATTAACCATTGGAATTTTCATACCTTCAAAACCACCACAACCGCACCCACATCGATCAATGAACACACGGAAAAAAACTCAATACCACCATCATCACATGTACCCGTCAAACAACACCACCAATATAACTCAACACACCCAACAAAATTTAACCAATCCGTATCTGCCTACCCATTTTCCATTGTTTTCTCGCCCCTAAGAAACATCGCATTGGTATCATTGGGAGAGAAGGAAATCGAGAAAATGAAATTTGGGTTGGGAGAGATAAAAATTGAGGGGAAGGCAATCCAAATTCATAAAAAATTAAATTGACCAAGGCATTTGGAATTTGAGAAAGAAGAGATAAGATCGAAGGATGGTGGATATATCAGTTGTGGATAGAAATTGACTGAGAGCATATTAAGGAATTAATTCAGAGGAGATTCGAAAAATTGATGAGGAAGATATTGGAACAACTGATTCAGGAAAAGAAGGATCATATTAAATGAGAAATAATTAAGGAATAGATCTAGTTACAAAAAAGAGAAAGGTCTATCTCGGGATTAAAAAAGGTCAAGTGTAAAGAAGTTAATCTTGAGAAGGACGGTTGTTCAATCACCATTAATGTTTAGGCATCGTTAATAATATAATTTAACCGCCGTGCAACGTTTGTTACATTCCGAAAAGGGAGTTTCTGGCATCTAAACCGGACGCAGATCCAGAAAATAGTAAACAACCACAGTGTACCGACGCCGCTAATGAAGGTTTCTGCACTAACATAAGCATTATTTGATTTATTATTTTTTTGTACAGAGCATTATTTGAATTTCTTGTACTCCCTCTATCCTACCTCTATCTGCAGAGAGGGAAAGAAGGAGTAAAACTTTGATCATGTAAAATGATAGCATTGCCCATCATTTACCACCCACTATCCCCTCTGCATCCACTGCCACCATCATTGCTATCCTCCGCTACCACCTATACAACACCCACAACACCACCTTCACCTAAATTGAATTCAATTATCAAATATCTCAATTCCTAACAGAATTTAAAAAAATGAACCCTTAATATCAAATCCAAAACCCCAACTCAAGGAGATGATGATGAAGGAGATGCGACGGAGAAGGGAGATATCAACAATCGAATCAAAATCAACGGAGAATGGTGGATTGAGAATATGCAACAGAGATAGGTGGATGGAGATGGGTGAATGGTGCGATGAAATTGACATCTAAGAAGAAACAAAGAAGACAAAATCGATGAAATGGATTGAAACACAGTTGTATATAAAACAAAATCGACAAAGAGAACAAAAAACCACGGAGGAGATGGGTGAATGGTGCGACGAAAGGAGAAGCAGATCTGGAGGGGAGACGTAACGGAAAGAGAAGCAAAGACTTTTATTTTAGGGATGAGCTAGTGGTAAAGGTTAAGAACTGCAAGGGTGATGAAGTCATTTGTATTGCTGATTTTTTTTCCGAAAAGGGTAAGTGTTAGAATAAGTCAAATTGATGATTAGATTTGATTTGTTATAGATTGGTTTGTTGACTAGATTAGAGTTATACTAGTACTTGTCTATCTTTTGTATTCTATTTATTATAATCAGTAATACCAGATTCACTACGGGAAAACATTTTCTCATGATATCAACACAAGTTCTGATGCTAAACCCTAATTATTTTTCAGGACTCCCCCTCTCTCCATTCCAACCGAACAATATGATTCTGGCCAATTTCCGGCGACCTTCGGCAACTCTTTCTGACCACTCTTCCGACGTCTCTCTCCAATTTTTGATTCTGTGTGTGCAGTCCAGTTCCATTTTTTACCGGCACCCATCTCTTTCTCTCCGGTAGCCGATGACCTCGTCCGGCAATTCTCTCATTCGTATTTCTTACTCATTTTCTGGGGATAAATATTCTGGCGTCAACGACAAAGCACTTTTAGCCGGCTTCCCTTTTCGATCCAAGGTATTCTCGGATCTTCTTTCTCCGATAAGTTCCAATACTTCGGTATCTTCTAGCAGCGACTTTAACTCTCTGGACTTTTGATCTCCGGCGTTATCCTCTTCCAACAATGTCGTTGACATTTCCATCAGCAACCCTTCAGGCGCGTTCTATTCACGCACAAGCAGGCCCTTCAGGCTCTGTATTTTCATGCGCGGTTACCCTTCTGCGTGTGAGATCCCCGTGCGATAGCAATTCAGTGGGTCTATTACACGCGCGACCAGATTCTTCAACACGTGTTTATCACGCGTGGTCCAACTTGCAGAATATTGGCTTTATTTTCTGAGCCACACTCAGCTTGCAGATTTCCGTGCATACACTTAGATTTGATTTCAGAATTATGGCATATTTTGGTGGTAATTAAAGATTTAAGCATTGTGGTTCCAAATGGATTGTAGATTTCGGCGCCACAAAACACATGGCATCGTCCGTTGTTGTTGTTGATTATGTCACACCTTAGCATGGTTCTTCCACCGTCTATGTTGGAATGGTTCTCAACTCCTTATTACTCATGTTTGTGACTCTCTGATTTCTACATCATTGTCCCTTTATGATGTGCTTATTGTGCCTGATATCACTAAAAATTGATTTCGGTTATCAAATTAACTCAGGATTTAAATGTTATTGTTTTCTTTGATGATCGCTCCTTTATTATTCAACATAAAATCACTAGTAAAATTTTGGGTCACGATTGTAGTAAAAAATAGGCTTTGTGCTTTAGACTATGGTGCAACTTCTTTGTTGCCTACTGTGGAATAAAATAAGTCGCGTGCGTCTTTTGAAATCTGGCATGCTAGACTTGGTCATGTTCTGCATTCCATTATTTATGGTTTGCATGCATCTGGATCTTTATCCGTCTCATCAGTTTTGCCAAAACCTACCCTTTGTGATGTGTGTGAAAAGGCTAAAGGAAAGCATTTATCTTTTTATACAAATGATAAATGTGGTGCTAGGGTACTTGATCTAGTTCATTGTGACTTATGGGATTCCTCTCCTATTTTATCTGCTGATGGTTTCTCCTACTATGCTATCTTTCTTGATGATCGTTCCCAACTCTCGTGGTTTTACCCACTTCACCACAAATATGATTTTTGGGATGTTTATCGCCAGTTTGAGGCTTTTGTGGAGAACCAGTTCTCTTCCACCATTAAGATGTTTCATAGTGATGGAGGGGCTGAGTTCATAAATGGTCTCTTACGCTCTCACTTTCAGACAAAGGGCATTCATCATCGGATTTCTTGCCTATATGCTCATGAACAAAATGGTCGGGCTGAGCGCAAGCACCGTCACATTGCTGAGATGGGCTTGTCTATGTTATACCACTCTCATGTCTCTCTCTCACTGGCCTTCCGCCTTTATTGCAACCACTTATTCCATCAATTGGTTGCCCACTCCCGTACTTGGTGGCCGATCACAATATGAAGTTATTAATGGTTGGGTTCCTATATCCACCAATTTTCATGCTTTTTGTTATTGGGTCTTCCCTTTCATTCACCCCTTTGTTGACCACAAGTTGTCTCCCCATAGTATTATGTGTGTTTTTATTGGATACAATTCACAGTATAAAGGTTTTCGGTGCCTTGATCATACTACTGTCAGAATCTATGTCACTTGACATGCTAGTTTTGAAGAAATGTGCTTTCCATTTGCCACATCCATTCCTTAGGTTATCGGTTCTCTACCATCACGGTTATATGTTTCTGCCTTTCTTGATCCTTATTTTGATTTGGCACCTCCTTTGCCTACAGTTTCTCATGTGCCGACTACATCTCTTTCGGCCACTTGCTCCATTTGTGTCACAGATCCTCCACCAACACCTAGGAAATCGCCCCATGCCTCTTCGCTGGTCAGTTCGCCCGTTCAGTCTTTGCCCAACTTGGATGCTTCTTCACCAGCCTCCTCAGTCGATTCCACTCCTCCAGCCTCTCTTCCTCAGGGTCACACTTATCGCATAGCCACTCGATCAGCGACCAGAGCTATTAGACGCAAGAATTATTAGGATATTATTGCTTATGGACTTATGGTTGCCCTATTTGCTCAGTCTGAGCCAAATGATTATTGACATGCTCTTCAGGATCCGTCTTGGGTTTCTACTATGGATGAGGAGATAGCAGCTCTTCGCGGACAGCACACATGGGACTTAGTTCCTCGCCCATCGAATGTCAACATTGTTGGCTCCAAATGGGTCGATCAGCTGAAGCATCATCATGATGGTATGGTTGATCGCTACAAGGCTTGCCTTGTTGTGCATGGTTTCTCTCAGATTTTGGGATTTGACGTTGATCACACTTTCAGTCGTGTGGTCAAATTCTCCACTATTCGGACAACTCTCCCCATTTCCATGATGAGATCCTGGTCGCTTCATCACCTGGATGTCAAGAATGCCTTTCTCAATGGCGTCCTTGATGCTCCAGTTTATATGAAGCAAGCCGTTGGATAAATGGACCTTGTCATCCTGATTATGTTTGTCGCATGGATCATCGCTACTGTATCTCCTGGTGAATGTCGATGACATCATTATTACAGGTAACGATTCAAATCTTCTTCGTCAGTTCATTGATCAGACACATCAGAAGTTTGCAATCAAAGACCTAGGCGCACCTAAATACTTTCTTGGCTTAGAAGTTTCACCTACTTCATCAGGTTTACTTCTTGGCCAGGAAAAGTATGCTTGAGACATTCTCACTCGTGCAGAGAGGTCTGATGTTGTTCCAGTTTCTACACCATTTGTTTCAGGTTCTCAGTTTCACAGTTTGACTAGTCTAACATTTCAGAATCTGAAGTTGTATCGTTCTCTAGTTGGGGCACTTTAGTGCCTAACCATCACTCGTCCTGATTTGGCCTTCTCGGTCAACACTTTTAGCCAGTTTCTTCAGGACCCTAGAGACGATCATTTCGCTGCTGATATGAGGATTCTGCGATATGTTCAAGGCACACTGTACTTTTGTCTTATTTTCGATCTGCTAATTCCCCTAAGGTGTTGGAATATTCTGATGCTGATTGGGCCCAATGTCTGGAGACTCGTTGATCCACCTATGGATGTGCCTTTTTTGTGAAATCCTTGTTTCCTAGAGTGTCTAGAAATAGCTAACAGTCTCTCATTCCGGCACCGAGTCTGAGTATCATTATCTTGCCAACACTGCTTTAGAGGTTGTTTGGATGACTCATTTGCTTCGAGACCTTTGAGTTTCATTGTCTAGTTCTCCATTGCTGTTATGTGACAACATTATTGCTATCTTCTCTGCTGAGAATCCAATTGCTCATAAGCGGGCGAAACACATCGACATCGACTATCGCTTTTTTTAGAGTTGGTTACTTCTGGCAAGCTGCAGGTTGCTCATGTTCATACTTCCCTTCAGATTGCGGACATCTTCACCAAATGGCTCTCTTGTCCGTTGTTTGAGTTCTTCAGATCCAAGCTCTGCGTCGGCGAGCATCCGACGCTTCTCTTGGATGGCGGGGGTTGTTAGAATAAGTCAAGTTGATGATTAGATTATATTTGTTATAGATTGGATTGTTGACTAGATTAGAGTTATACTATTACTAGTCTACCTTTTGTATTCTATTTATTCTCATCAGTAATACCAGATTCATTATGGGAAAACATGTTCTCAGTTAGTGTGCAAAATTCAGGTGGGACATCCATAGAAGAAAATAATGCAAATAGAGATAGGACAAATGGAGCATTAAAGTTATACAGTGAAACAAGTTTTATGTGAGTATATGATGGAGATGCCAAGACGACTACCACCATAAATGAAGACATTCCACGACTAGATCAAACATTCAAGTGTTATGTTCGTGATCCTCTAAGTGACATGGCAGGACCGATGACAAGGTCAAGAACGAAGTTTAGAGATGCTGCATTGAATGCTTTGATTGATCAACTTCACGATGAACAACTCAAGACCAAATCAGCTAGGGCTTGGATTAATTATTCAAGCTTGTTGATTAACTGAAGACGTAACACTATACTCTTTTTTCCACTGGATTTTTTAATGAGGTAGTGTAATCTTTGTAAAATGTTGTAAAATTATTTCAGTTTGGGTTATTGGACTGTCAGGCTCGGCCATGTGGGCTTTGAAGGGCTGAATTTTGAATTAACAGTCCATTAGGGTTTAGAAAATTTAGTTTTATTATAATTAAAATTAGATTTGGTAAGATTAGATAAGGTAATATCCTTCAAGACTACTTCTTGAAGAATCTCGGCTAGATTACCTTATTTACCATTATTTTAGGTATTTTAGTTAGATATGGTTTTATCTTCTTAAAGTTGCCATAAGTCGATTCAGTTTCCAATTGTGTTTAGGGTTCTGGTTCGAGATTAACCCTATAAATGGGGGTGGGATGTCCAACGAATTTTTATACCTTTTTATCAATCAAATATTCAGAATTTTCGAGTTATACTCATTGCTTGCGAGCGTATTCATTGTTGCTTAAACCCGCGGGTTAATAAAGTATCAATAACCTTATGAACTAATCATGCAGGCTAGTTACTGATCAATTCGAAATTAATAATACCCCGAGGGCTAGATTCTTGAATTCCGTGCTTCTACACTAGGTTGGCGAGATTCCTTGTGTGGTCAATGATCTAAAATTCCGCAATCCAGAGTTTTCGCAAGGAGATTCATATCAATATAGAGATTTGGATAGGACGGATAAAATGAATTTTAAGTGGATTTGATTATTTGAATCTTCAAGTTGATGATAGAATGATGCATTTTAATTTTGTACCCGTTACGAGTAAAGGTACAGATATAAATATAATAATATTAGACAGGTATAAGTATAGAGAAATTATAACTCGTCGTTTTCTCGCACCTATACCCTATAACACAATTAAGCAATTAGTTAACAAAACCTTTAAATCACGACTAAACGCTTCAACCATAATAATCAAAAGATAACATTTTTCTTTCAAGTAAGTATCTGAGCTATATTTTTCTGAACATACAACGAGCGATCATTCAACAATGAATGAGAGCGATCGAGAATGAATATCCGTTCGTACGGGATCCCTAATTCTTTCCAATTTGTAGATTGAGCATCCTTAATTATGTTTTGTTATCTTTACCTCTGAGTCCACATTATTGCAATGATTAATCCTCTCAATCATTTCACTCTTTAGATTCGTGCAAACTTTAAAAAAATTATGTACAATTGACTGAATCTTGAAACGGTCAGTAAAACAGCAATAGAAAACAAAGAAATGTGGGGATTTGGAGGGGATTGGAAGCTTGGTATCATACAGCAGAGGGAGCATTTGGACAGCAATTGTAATAATTGGTAGGAACAGAGAGAGAGAGGTCTTTAATTCTCCCAATTACTATCATTTATAACATGCCAGAGATGGTCTTGGGGAATGGAAGGCAACAAGGGCCACACTGCGAAATCGCACGTCCTCCCACTTCAAATCAAATTGAGAAAAGTACTTTTTAAACCCTACGTTTTGCCCGAAAGTGCAGGAATAACCTTATAAAATCTGAAAATACAAAAATAACCCTGTCATGCATTGACCGAAATGTCAACTCGGAAAATGGCCGGAAAATGTGGAAATTACCTTTTTTTTTTACCCTTCTATGAAAGATGTATACCAATATAACCCTACTTACTTGACATAAGTGGCAATATAACCTTCAGATAATTTTTAGTGCAGATATAACCCTACCTAGTTGATGTAAGTGCCAATATAACCCTCATACCCCATTTCCGGCGGGCCACCGCCGGACCACCGTCGGACCGCCGGATTTTTGCAGGATTTTCGCCGGTCCACCGCCAGGCCACCGTCGGACAACTTAGGGTTATATTGACACTTACATCAACTAGGTATGGTTATATTTGCACTAAAAATTATTTGAGGGTTATATTGACACTTATGTCAAGTAGGTAGGGTTATAAAAGCACTTTTCTCAATAAATTAAAAACATTTGAATTTGAAGACATTATTATCCCTTGATTTTTAACAAAAAAACAAAATTTTGGTCCATGCTCGGTCAATCAAACAACCTTGATTTCCCTTCTCGATTCTCTTCTTCTTCCCTTCTCTGATTCTCTAATTTTCTTCTTCTGCCCGCCACCACTCTCCGCTCGGGTCCGGGCGCTTGGCTGAGCGGCGCTGGGGTCTGAGCGGCAAAGGTCATCTTGGGGCTAGGGTTTAGTGGCAGTAGTGTTGCCCCGGAAGATGTGAGGGGTGGTGGGGCAGTGGCATAGGAAATCGGGGGAGGTGAAAAGGTGGTGAGGTAGCGGCGGAAGATATCGGGAGAGGTTGTGGGGCAGTGGCGGAGAAGTATCGCGGCGGAGAGAGGGGCAGTGGCGACGGAGTACCGCGGCGGTGCGTGGCGG
>JAULKM010089925.1:0-11272 GCA_032355605.1 Rubia tinctorum
CTTTGGTGCAGACCGGAAAAAAGGAACAAAATTGAGGCCTATCTTTTGTTTGGGGTCTTAAAAAAATGGCAAATGTTAAAGTTGCAGTTATGTAACTTTTGCTGGTAATAAATGAGATGAGGTGTGGGTAGATTCTTGTGATACAAGGGCAGATTTCCAAAATCTGGAGTTGGTAATAACAAAATATTTGTACTCCGCAGATGAATCTCATGTAATGAATGGTGTAATCCCCTATCTTACACCCCCAATAAATTAAAAGAATTTTTTAATGATTATATTTTAATAGTTTTATGATATCTAATGATTTTTTAATGATAGTTTTAACAACTGAAGTATATTGACACATAAAAAATATTAATTTTTTCTTCATGAACAATTAATTTAAATTGCAGTGAATTGTGAATTATTTTATATCAAAGCGGATCATATTCCACATTACAATAGCATACTAATCACATATTTTATACTAAATAAAATCAGAGATAGAGCACTTGTGTAGGATTTTAATTTTTTTTATACTTACCGAATCCCTTAAATAATGACTTAAAATTTAATTGATTAAATCAATATATAGGAGTATTTTTTATAATGGAGATGGAGTATTTGCACTCCAAATTTGAATAATAATAAAATGTTTTAATTATATTTAAAAATATTAAATTTTAATACTTATTAAACTAGCAATTTATATACTAGATTAATTTTGAACTATATTTTTAAATGAAAAATATAAAATTTCTCTAAATAATAATTTAATTTATAATTAGTTATATATAACCTTTATATGTTAATTATTGAAATAAGTGAAAAATAGGTGAATTTAATGATATTCTAAAAACTTGAATTGTAAGAAATGATCTTTAATGGCAATAATTATATTAAATATTATTATTTTCAAACTTAAATGATCTAAAATCTCATGAACAAGGAATAAATTAGTAAGAAAACTGCATAGTTTAATTATTTTAACTAATACATTATTTACTAATAATACTCTTCAATGAAAAAAAATCATAACCATTAAGTACTATTACTAATTTAGGGTAACTAAGTAACTGAATATACTCAAGTTGTTATGTGTCATTTACTGGCTTTGATTAAGTACACTACAATTAATGTTATCAATTGTTTATCGGATATTCCCAAAAGGACATTATTATAGTTAAATAAGCTAATATAATAAAGAGTAAAGTGCTAAAATAACTCCGACTTTAGACTGAAAGTGCCAATATAACCCTGCAATTTCAGAAAGTGTCAATCTAACCTTTGACTCATTTGACTTTTTAGTCAATATTCAGATGACCGGATTTTGTGGAAAAGACGATTTTGCTTTTAAATTTAAAAAAAAGAAATATTTTTAAAAGAGAAATGACTGAACTACCCCTTTCCCTATTACACTTTTCTTCTTCCTCCTGACCCATTTCTTCTTCGTCCCCCTGATTTCACCCCATCTAGATTGTACTCCCTAAGTCCGGTGGGGTGGCTGCGCGGGTGGCAGGGCGGGGTGGGGGTAAGGCGAGGCAGAGCGGCGTGGTGTTAAGGTTTACGGTGATGTTAGGGTTTGCGGTGGGGCGGAGCGAAGGCGGGGATTGAGTCGCGGTGGGGTTGAGTCATGGTGGGGTTGAGCGACGGTAGGGGCTGAGTCGCGACTTAGGGCTGAGTGAGGCGGAGAGGCAGTGGGAATTGAGTCGCGGTGAGGCTTAGTCGTGGTGGGGCAGAGCGATGGTGGGGCCGATTCGCGGCTTGGAGCTGAGTGCGTTGGAGCGAAGGTGAGGATTGAGTCACGATGTGTGAGGCGGGCGGCGGTGGGGATTGAGTCGCTGTGGGGTGGAGCGACGGTGGGGATCAGCGGCGAGGATGCGTAGTGGGTGAGCGACGAAGATTAGCAGTAGGTGAGCGACGGAGATTAGCAGTAGGTGAGCGCGGGGATGAGCGGTGGTTAGGATTTCTATGGTGTGGGTGGGGAGGGGAGGCTGAGCGGCGGTTAGGGTTCCCAGAATGTGTAGAACGATGACGGAGACACCAACTTCACACTCGTCGCCGCGGTGCCTTCTCTATCGTATACTGTCGTGATAGCGGGAGAGTAGGCGGTGGAGATAACGAATTTCCTTGGCTGCCAAAAATTTGGGCGGAGATTGGCGGAGAAAAAGATTCGCCTACGAATTGGTGGGGCATGGGAACACAATCATGCGGTGGAGTTTGGAAGATTTTTAAATGCTGCTTTGTTGGGGCTGAGAGGCGGCAATCCGGCGGAGAAGTGGAGGAGCAGTAGCGGTTCCCGGCAGAGCAGCGGTAGTTTTGACTTAAAAGCGGCGAAGCAGTGGCGGTTCTCGGTGGAGCAACGACGGTGAAAAAGAAGAAAATTAGTTAGCTGCCACGTCACAAGGGTATCATGGGTATCCATTTTTCAGTATCTTAATCCAGAGTATTTTGGTCATTTCAGTTTCTATTTGTTGCCGGAATGTCGAAATTAGGGTGTTAGGCTAATCGACACAATATTTTTGAAAGTTAAGGTTAGATTGACATATACAATAATTAGTTAGTGTTAAATTGACACTTTATGAGATTGAAGAGTTATATTGACACTTTCAACCAAAAGATAGGGTTATAAATGCATTTATCCCTATAATAAATTATCAACTAATTATTTAGATGGTAATAGTATTAATTAATATATTTAATCCTTTTTATTCACTTTTGTAGCAGCTTCAACTTTGAAAACATTTGAATCTGCTTAGAATATTTAAAAAATTTAAGTGTTATCCAACGTCAAAGAACAAATTTGATGTAATTGCAAATAAAATAAAATAAAAATTGATGTCTTGCTTGGAAGCGATGATCACTCCACCAAATAATACTATTGTTGTTAATTGGCCACTAACACAAAATCATGTGTTCAAAGAAAACGGCTTCTTCACAAGAGCTTGATTGGGTGGTGCCACTTACCTATTTATGCATGTGAATCATCTAAAATTTATTAAAGATGATTAAGCAGTGATGGTTATCTTGGTTATGCAAGAACAGTCCATAGTTAAATTTAATTTAATTAAAATATAATTTATATTGTTATAAGGCAAAAGTTTGGGAAAGATCATGTTTTCATAAGTTTAAGTAAATGCGGAGTTTAATTAGAATAATAAAATGTAAAAGGTTTTAGTTGCAATATTAAAATTTTATTATGTAACGTGTAGTAGTTATAAAGTTTATCACCCGATTTATGCAACCCGAAAATTTTATTTTTATTTCTTCTAATTTACACTTTAAACTTTGGTCTTTCCATGACTTATGGAAAGACCGTTTTTCAAGAGGCGGACTCTTCTTATAATATATGTATATTTTAAAATTAAATAAGTGAGATTTAAACTTGAATGAGTTAGTGAAAACATTAATGTGAAAAATAAAATGAAAAATAAATATTTTTTGGAAACAATAAGAACTAAACTGATATATTTTTACTCAAATAAAATTTTCCAATTTTTCTTTCCATGAACAGAATCAAAGATTGTGGAATGTGGATCCCAACTAAAAAGCTATATTTTAGGAATTATTTAGTTTTATTCCTCATTTTATTTCGGTCATTCTTGGAACCGCCAAAACCCTCTCTCAAACTGTGAGACTGCTGTCCGAATTCATTTTAAATTCACGATTCGTGTGTCTTTGCGTCGCATTATTGAATCCGGTCTCAAACAAGTAATATTTTCTGATTTCGTTGGACTTTGTGTTTTATATTTGGGGTTTTATACTTTCCGGCGGTTTTCTTGTTAATTCCGGCGTTTATCTATGTAAATCCGACTGTGCATGTATTATATTGGCAGTATTTTGTGTGTTTTATTATTTTTGTTTCGCTATTTTGTAGATATGACGAAATTGAGCGAATCGAAGGAAGCTATTGTTTGTAAAGATGACTCGAGTGTAGATGAAGGTGTTCCTATCTCATCTGCTGTTGAATCGAAAGATTTTCTTCTGTTTTTTTGTTAATTTTGGTATTATTTAGGGTTTTGTGATGTTTTTCTTTTCTTCTGATTTTATAGTTTTATTGTTGAATGATTTGATGTGTTCTTCGTTCTTAGAGATGGTGCTCTGTTTTTTGTGTTGATGTTGCTATGTTTGATGGCTTATTAGTTGTTGCTCTGTTTTATTGTTTTATGTTGTGGTTTCAGTGATATCAAACGGTGCACAACAAATTAATTAGCACGTTTATGCGTTTAGTTGAGGTTCTGTTGTGGTATCAATGATATTAAACAGTTTAGTTTGCATGTTTATGTATTTGGTTCAGGTTTTGTTGTGGCTCTATTGTGGTTGATTGTACTGTAGTTGTATATATAGATGGTTTTGAGCTTTTTTTAACTGTTGAGGATTTAGCTTGTTGTAGGAGCATAATTTGTTTTTCTGTTTGCATGTTTATGCGTTTAGTTTTAACAGGTTAGTTAGCATGTTTATGCGTTTAGTTCAGGTTATGTTGTGGTTTCAATGATATTAAACAATTTAGTTTGCATGTTTATGTGTTTAGTTCAGGTTTTGTTGTGGCTCTATTGTGGTTGATTGTACTATAGCTGTATATATTGATGTTTTTGAGCTTTTTTTAACTGTTGAGGTTTTAGCTTGTTGTAGGGGCATAATTTATTACTCTGTTTGCATTGCCTTTTGGAAGGGGTTGTTTAAGTAGTTTCATGAAAGCTGCTAATACATTTTTTTTTCCGGGAGCACGAAAGTTATGAATCAATTTTGATGTCTCCGACAGATTTGGACATGATTTTGGCTGGGAAAATGTTGTATCAGTTTAATGAAATAGTTGGATTTGAGTTAGTTAATCTATTTATGTGATTAGTTTAGTTATTTTGTTGCTTACTTAATCTTAATATTTTTATATTCTGTTTATGTATATGTATGTACATAGTTATATTTGTCTGTTGAGTTTAGGTGTTTCAGTTTTCAATTTATGTGTTTATGTGATTATTTTTTAATGTAGATGATGTTATTAGCTTGAGGAAATCCAGTCGCTTGCAGTCTAAATTGACTGTTACAGATGGTATGTATATTGTTAGTTTGTAAGTTTTGTATTTAAATATCTTTGTTTTTATGTTAATTGATTGTATAATTTTCAGATTCTAAATCTCCTCTTAAAAGAAAAAATAATCAGCAAAAAACTACTACAACGAGTATCTAAATATGATGGAATTTTATTTTGTTTTTGTTTTTAAATTGATTTCTTTATATATTGCTGATAATTCTCTTTTTTTTATAGTTGATATTGTTAAAAGATTGCGTAAAAGTGGTAGTAAATCTGGTGTGGACAAGCCACATAGAGTTGGTGGATCATCTGGGAATGGTTGAAATATTAATTTTTTATTTTACTTTTACTGTTTAGTTTTTTACCTTTGATATTTAAATATATATTTTTATCGTAGTTGGAGGTAATCTAAATGGGGGTCAAGATAAGTTTGGTAAGTGTAATCTTTTCTGGTTTCTTTTTTTCTTTCTTTTTCTTGATTTAGTTATGTTATTTATATTATTTGTTTTTAATATGTAGTTGTTGAGGTAGAAGTTGTGGTTAGTAATCCTCTAGATTCAACAAATGTTACAGAATTAGGTTAGTTTAATGCTTTATGATTTATTATCATTTTAGTGTACGTAGTTTAATTATTTATGCGTTTAGTTCATTTGTTTATTTTGTTATGCTCAATAGTTGTTGCTGAGGATGAGGCTGTGGTTAGTAATACTCCGGCTTCAACAAATATTGAAGAATCGGGTTAGATTAATGTTTCGTGTTTTATTATCATAACTGTGTATGTAATTTAATTATTTATGGTTTTAGTTTACGTGTTTATTTCTTCAGTTTAACATTTTGAATAAGGTTGTGGTTAATATTACTTTATTCTTATATTAGCTTGTTAGTTCGGGTATAAAACTTATTAGCTGAATCTTTTTTTTATCATGTAGTTGTGAAGACGTTTATGATCATTAGGCCTCTTGTTTCAACAAATATTGAATAAAATGGTTAGTATTAAGAATTTTAACTTTTTTTGAGTTTTTAGTTCATATGTATTAATTGTTAGTTCTACTATTAAACTCATTAGTTTTTGTATTTGCACCAGACTCTGTAAAGGATTCTATTGTTGATGGTAGTACACAAATATTGAAAAAAGAGTGGGTCTCCTGACTACACTACTAATTTACCCTTAGCTTTCATTTCTTGCTTCCATTATCCATTTCACCTCCATTTGTATCTGATAAGCTAAGGTTTCTGCTTTCAGCTCACCTTCATTAAACACTCCCTTATTTCTTTCAAGCCACATGTTATACAAACTTTCCACCAGTAGTACAAACTTCACCTTTTTCTTCCTTCCTCCCATATGAAATAATGCTTTTTTCAGGCACCTCATGTTCTTTGGAGCAGTTCTAATCTACTCAGAATTTCTTTCCCATATCTGTAATCAATGAACAAATTTTGTGCACTTTCATTCTGATCACAAAAACAGCAGACCTCCTGCTCATTTACAATCCCAAACTTGATTAGTCTCTCCTTTGTTGGTAGTTTATCATTCAACAAAAGCCAAAGGAAGAATTTGTGCTTTGGTTGGACAAATTTACTCCATATTGTTTTCTCATTGTACCTGCATTCCTTTCCACCCTTCAGAAATTCATATACTCAGTTTCCCATTTTTCTTAACACATGTAGGTAATATATTAAATACATGCATTTTCAATTTCATAAGCACTTTCCAGGGTCAACTATGTATATATGAGTATTCACATTCATTCAACTGTATACCTTTCATATAGTATGCATTTATCCACTTCACCCATGACACATTTTTGTTGTTGTTTACATCCCACAAATGCTTGCAAAGAGCAGTTCTGTTCCAAATTCTAGAATCTCTAACTCATATTCCTCCAGTCCTCTTACTTTTGCATATTGAATCCCATGCAGCTGCGGAGAAACATCTCTTTCCTTCATCCCTCCCCCACAAAAAACCTGTGCATATCCGTGTTATCTTCATGTGTACACTCTCAGGCAGACTAAGCACACTACTCCAGTAGTCTGTCAAGCTCATTAGAACCCCATTTATTAGATTCATTTTAGCAGCATAAGACAAAGACTTTGAACTCCAGCTTTGAATTCTGCTTCTAATCTTCCCCAATAATGTTTCACAGTCTACTTTGCCCCATTTGACTGTTGAGAGAAGAAGCCCTAAATACTTCATAGGGAAATCACCTTTCATCACTTTCAAGATATCAACCAGCTTACATTTATCATAATCATCAATTTTAGAGAAAAACACCTTGGATTTCCTGTCATTCATCTTCAACCCTATAACATCCCTGAATCTCTCCATCACATTCCTAATCCCATTCATGGTTTTTACATCTGCAACACAAAAAATCAACAGGTCATCCGAAAAAAGAAGTGTACGCATACCAGCTTTCCTGCATTTATGATGATAATCAATGTTCCCTTCCTGCATTTCCTTCTTCATAAACCTGGTGAAATACTTCATACTCATCACAAACAATAAATGAGAGATTGGATCTCCTTGTTTAACTCCACATTTGGCTTTGAAGGATTCTGTGTACCTGTCATTATAAGAAATGCACAACTCTGATCTCATACTACAATTCTGGATCCAGTGTATTAGTTGATCAGGAAATTTCAATTCCTTCAGCCAAGAACTCAAAAGGCCAGTTAATGCTATCAAAAGCTTTGTTGATGTCAACTTATGCTACACAGCTAGGTCTCATTCTCCCAACTCCATACCTATTTAACAGCTCCTGGGTAAGTAGCATGTTATGTGCAATGTGTCTCCCATTTACAAATGCACTTCGATTATCACTGATTAATGTAGGAAATATTTCTCTTATTCTGGCACTTAAAACTTTTGTTATAGTTTTATAAATGATAGAACAACAAGCAATAGGGTGATAATCAGTAGGTACCTTTGGCTGCTCACACTTTGGAATCAATGTTATCACAGCATTCTTGAAAATTTTAGGGATTTGCTCTCCCTTGAAAAAGCCTTGTGTTGCCTTTATCACATCACCTCCAAGAATTTCCCAAGCTTCTTTAAAAATAAACTTGTATTCCCATCTTTGCCAGTGCTTTTCGAATCTTTAATCCCCTTCATTGCTTTCTCAATCTTAGAATTGCTAACAAACTTAACCAGTTGGACCTGCTGCTCAAGAGATAGTATAATCCCATATTTTACTACTTCCTTATCCAGTTTCTTCACCGTTATATCTTTTCCCAGTTGAGCTTTGAAGTGATTCACCAACCAAGCCTCAATTTCAATCTGATATGTCACCAAACCAAGCCTCAATTTCAATCTGATATGTCACCACCTTTCCATCCATTTCTAATGCCATGATTCTGTTTTGATAATGCATTTTCCTTAGGTAATTATAGAAGGTTTTAATTGGCCTATCACCTTCTAACATCCACTAAAATTTTTCTTTCTGCTGGTAAAAACTGTATTCTGCTTCTTTTAGCCTTTTAGCCTCTTTCCTTTTTTTTGCTCTTCATTCTACAAAGAAATTTCTCCAGGTTTTGCATCAAGCATCTTTATGGCTGTTTCCCATAGTTCCCGTGCTATTTCTGCATTTGTACTTATGTCACTAAATTCTCTTTTGTTTGAAATTCTCAGTGGTTTCTCCATCTTCTTCAAGGCATTAGCTATACCTTCTAAATCTCTAGTATCCTCCATCAGCCATATTTCCTTCACAATACTATGAAAACCTCCAGATTTAACCCACATATTAAAGAACCTGAATGGTTTAAGCTTAGTCTCCCTTTTCTGACTAAATCTCACCAATAATGGCATATGGTATGACATCAGTTCAACTTTAACTTCACAGAAAGCATCTTAAAAAGAGTCCAGCCATTCTTTATTCACCATACCTAGGGGTGAGAACGAACACGCACGTTCGTGAACAAGCTCGGGATCGGCTCGGTTATAGATCGGCTCGTGACCGTTCATATATTAAATGAACAAACACGAACAAAATTTTAGGCTCGATTAATAAACGAACATAATGCTGATCGGCTCATTTATGTTCGCGAACAACTCGATAAGAAGCTCGATCAAACTCGATTATGGCTCGATTAGAGCTCGTCTAAAGTATGTAATAACTAATATCAAGTGGTATCTTAAATATCATGTATTTAAACTTCTATAAGTATGCCTTTTGTGTCATGTGTGTTGTGAATTAAAGTTTAGTTTTAATTATTTAGTTTCAAGCTTGTAATCGAGCTTTCGAGCTGTAATCGAGATTATGAGCTCGAACTCGAGCTCAGTTACCAGTTACGAGCCGATCTCGAGCTTTGCTAATTTTAATCGAGTCGAGTTTGAACACAAAAATTAGGCTCGAGTCAATCTCGAGCCGAGCTTGAACATAGTCATTTCTTCTAGCCGAGCTCGAGCCTAGGGGTGATCGGGCTCGGATCGGCTCGATCTCACCCCTAGTAACCGGTAAGGAAATGTCACAATATTTGCTCTACTTCCAGGTGTCACTAAAAAAATTGTGATACGTGCACATGTCACTAAACTGAATTATTACATCAATTGATGTCACAAATTTAGTGACACTTCCAAATTGAACTACATCTTAAAATGTCACAAAAATATAACGATAATTAAACGTGTCACAAAGTTTTAGTGACACATTGAATAGAGACATTTCATATTGCGTCACTAATAATTTTAGCCACGCTTTTATGTGTAAAAGATGCTCCGAAAATGCGTCACAGCTGGATTTTTTTTTGTAGTGGTTGAAACCCTGTTACGATTTTGTTTGGTATATATATTTCTATAAAAAAACATGATTTTTCTTTAAATAATTATTTAAAGTGGTTAAAAGGATTAAAGAAATAAAAAATACGAGAACCTCACTTGTTAGATCGTCTAACAGTTAGACCATTCATAAAATTATAATTTTTAATAATCATTAAGGTTGAATTATAATTTATATGTTGAGATTTTAAAATGTTTTCATAATTATAGCCATCTTATTGCAATAAATAAAAATAAATATTAAATCACCCTATTAGTCATACTATTTATAAAATGACCCATCTAATAGTTAATCGATCTAAAAAAGACTTTATAAAAAATATTATTTGTGATTCCTAAATGTAACATTAAAGAGATATTTTCATTCAATTATAGCAATGATTGAAAAGAAATGAAGACCGTCAGAACCAAGGGTTTGTAAAATAAATTTAAAAGATTGAAAAAGGATTACACCATTAAGAAAAGTGGCAAATTCTTTGGAAAAAAAAATCATCTTTCAATAGTTATATGAAAAGATGGAGTTGAATTAAAACTATAGAAAGATAAAATATTTTAGTTGAAATATTAAAAATTTATTATGCAACATACATTAATTATAAGTTTATGATTCGATTAATGCAATCCAAATTGTTTATCTTAATTTATTCTAATTTGCAATTTAAACTTTGATTTTTCTATAATTTATAAAAAACCGTTATTCAATAAACAAACATACAAACTTAAGAAAATTAGGTATAGAAACAGGAAAAAGGGAAGAATTAGAAAGCGGCGACTTCAAACAATAGCATAATAATCCGCCTGATTTCTACATAAGTGTATTGATTCTTATTCCCCCGGTACCAATTGGTTTCGCTGGGAAAGAAACTTGTGATTTTTTTTGCTGATGATGTGGCATTGGGCCAGATCCATTTTTAAAATTATTTGTTCAGTTTAGTTTTAGGTCAAGTTTACTCATTTGGTTTCTACTGAACACATTCAGTGGGGATTAATCTTGGCGAGGGTACCGTTCATCTAGGGAGAAGCAGTAAAAAAAATCTTCAAGCAAAAAGCGGGAACATTACAAATTGAACTCCAATTTTTACATACTTTCTACAATGAAAAATTAGAACTTCACTTTATTTCCACCAAAATGAGACCTAAATCTACCTAATACAGATTCTATAAACACATTCATAACCTCATTTTGTTCCCCCACAAAAACACCAAACAGCAACACCAACATTCCTCCTACCATCATCTTGTCCATCCCCTCATTTCCCCCAATTTTCACTGTTAACCAAGCTTTGAAACCCAAAAATGTGGATTTTTTTGTACCCTCATGTTTAGATTCCACCTCATTGAGCCCCCCTACCAAGTTCAAATTTGAACTGATTGCTCTCTAAAGTGTGTGGATCTTCCCTTCTTCGTCGGGTTGAACAAAACAAATGAGGGAGAAGAATTTATCCAGCATTGAAAGGAAACACTTAGCTGAGTTCCTGCTGAAGAAC
>JAULKM010089946.1:0-27227 GCA_032355605.1 Rubia tinctorum
CTTCGAAATTGTAAATAAAATTCTTTATTTTCAATTTAAATGTAAAACACAAAAAGTACATAAAAGTAATCCTAATTGTTTAATTAATAATACCGAGTAACGCGCGGTGGGACTTCACTAGTATTTATTTTTAATTATTAGAATCAAAATATTTATTACACACAATAAAGCACAAAATTGAATTGAATTCAATGAAAACTCAACACTGCTATTCAATTAAAATAGTAGGCACAAAAGTGCCTCTAACATATATATGAAAAATTACGCAATGGCCCAAAAAATGCTACAACATTATCATTCTCTCCAAAATACACAAATTTTGTTATTCTTGCATAAATATAGAAATTGAACACAAATGTTTTTTTGGTGAAATGTTGGAAAACGCTAACACATGTTCTAGAGTAATTTAAAGTTGATTACTTAGAAGTAAGAAAAGGAAATCGAAAAATGATTACGAATATGTTCTTATGCTCGATTTTTGATAAATATTATGTTACGTACTTGAAAAATACAATGGGGGTGTATAGGGTAGTATCACTTTCGAGCGGATTTCACTTTGGAGTTACGAGTAAAGTTTTTAGTTTTTGAACTTAGGTCCCTCCAAGAAAGTTGGAGTTGTCGAATAACGAAATTGACTACACCAAAATGAAATTCAATTATATATGATTGCCACTTTTAAAATAGACATGTCAATCAGACTGATCATCTGTACTATTATAGAATAGACATCCAATAAAACTCCAATGAATTAACTTACTTCCCATGAAAATCATGACCACTTGCTAGAGAAAAACGTATCAAGCATCAATATCACTACATCAAACATGAATTATTTTACAATTGTAATACTGCTGGATCCAAAACACATATTGTCCAAATTGTAAACAACTTGAATAACATAAATAGATGCATCCGAATGAATGGAATCCCTAATACAAAAACAAAAATAGAGCCACAAACACACGATTTGTACAACTGGATCGATCGAAAAAAAACATTTATGCAATCAACTAAATCGGGTGATTATCATAACCACAATGATCTAATGGATTAGGTAAAAAAACAAAACTAATGTATGGAGATAAATTTCACACTTATTTAATAACATAAATATTTTTAAAATCAATAGAATAAATCGTTATTTTCTCATCTTCCCATAATAGAAATATGAGGAAAATAAAATTATAAAATAAAATAGAGTTTTTTTGTGAGAGAAAGTTTAGGGTTAGATCTTAAACTATCGTAGCTCAAGTATTTTTCAGATTTTACTATGATTTAGAGAGACTATATATTTCCCACTCATTTAAAATAAATACTTTAATAAATGAAAGAAAATGCAAAATCAACCCAATAAACTAAATTATAATATTATTCACATAATAAATTTTATAAAAATAGAAAGTCTCAGAAAAGACGCTATTTCCATAAATTTATAAACTGTCCACATTAATTTTTACATTAAATGTTGTAAATTTTTATAAAATTTAAATATTGTATTTTAAAAGTTAAAACAAATAATAATATGTATTTGAATGTGAAAATATAAAAATATACTCCCTCCGTCTCAGAGAAATTGGCACAATTTCTATTTTCGTCCGTCCCACAGAAATTGACACAATTCAATTCTTACCTAAGGTAGCAATAAATGAGCTTATACATTTACTATATTATCTCTCAAAATGTTGATTAAATTGACTAGTCAACTCTTCCATTACCAAAATACATTTTCTTTATTTCCAATCAACACTTTCACCTCATGTTGCATAATTGTGCCAATTCCTTTGGACGGAGGGAGTATAATACAAAACAATATTTTCTAAAATTTTAAATTTAGTATGTAATTTAACAAATGTAATGTATAATATAAAAAATAAGTGGTGTGTCCATAAAGTTATGTGCAGTTCGTCTTTCACGAGATCATTCTTATAACAATTATGCATATGCTGTACGTCCATACAAAACCTAGGCATATATACTGTATTTCCTTTTTTTTTTCTTCTTTTAGAGCAAAAGTTTTATAATACCTTTTGATTATATGCTATACTATGTATTATTGTTTTATGTAATGCCATAATTTATTTAATTAATTTTGAATTCAACACTAATAATACAACTCCATTAAATTACTCCTTGAATTATGTTTTCTGTTTTTTTAATACAACTCTGTTTTTTATGCAACTCTGCTAATAATACAACTCTGTTTTTTAATACAATTTTGTTGATTATTTTACTTCTCGAATTCTTTAATTCAAAATTTGAACATTAATTCTAATAATTGACGAGTTACGTCATAATTCTTTATTCAAAGTCAACATTTATTGATCACATGATTCAGGTCTCCGATCATGTTTCTTTGACTAAATCTTCAACTCCACAAAAATATATTTCATTCAAAATTTCCGTCACTTTTAAGTATTTTTATAGAGTCCGTCTCTTGAAAGACGGTATTTCCATAAGTTATGGAAAGACCAAGGTTTAAAGTGTAATTAGAAGAAATTAAGATAAAATTTTCGGGGTGTATGAACCAGGTTATAAAATTTATAATTACTATACGTTGCATAATAAAACTTTAATATTGCAACAAAAATATTTTACCTTTTATTATTATAATTAAATCCCGTCTTTCCATAACTTTATGGAAAGACCGCCTTTCCCAAAATTTTGCCAATTTTATAAGGCAAAGTTTTGGAAAAATTGTCTTTTCATTGGTATATAGAAAGAAAGAGTTGACTTAAAATTATAGAAACATAAAATGTTTCATTTGTAATATTAAAAATTTGTTATACAGTGTGTAATAGTTATAAGTTTATGACCCTATTAATACAACCCACATTTTTTAATCTAGAGATCTTCTAATTTGCAGTTTAAATTTTGGGCTTTCCATAACTTATGGAAAGACCGTGTTTCAAGAGACGGACTCATTCTATAATAATCTACTCCCCTGTCCCATTTCTAATTGCACACTTTGAGTTTCACAAGTTGTTTTAAAAAAAAATTATCCTTAATATCCTACATTAAGTATAATTAAAATTTGTGATTGGAAAGAGTGAGTACCACTTGGATACTTATTTTTCCAGTGCCTTTACAACAACTGCAACTTCATAATCATATTTTAATCAATTTTCTTTCCTAATTATTAAGTTGCTAGGTCTCATATGATTGTCTTTTTCGTAGTTAATTCTGTCCAATCTGAACTGGAGTACTTTTTTCACTATTCATAATCAAAATAAGCTGCCTAGTGCCTACTAACTTTATTTATATTTTTGACAATTATTTTATCATTCAGTTATAAGTACAAAACTAAAAAGCTACTTTTAAATTATTATAAATTTAATAAATGTTATTCATCGAATTCGTTTTTAGTTACACCTTTTAAACAAACTATAGCAACAACTTATATGTGGGAAGAGTAATCCAATTTCATTTTTTTTAAATTTTATAATGCATATCCCCAAACAAAAATATTTTCTAGATGTATTCCCTAATACTATTTTTAAAGAGAGACTCAAGTGAAATCTTCTCAACATGAAATTGAGTGAGTTTATCTCGGGCAAATTTTTGTAATTTTCAAATCATACCATAATTTAAAGTTATTTCCTTGATTCAACAAAAATAATTCACATTTTATTAAGAAATAGAATATTGTGTGAATATTAATTGTATCTAAAATAAATTCCTTTTCCTTTTATGATTATATGTAGGTCTCTCATACCACTATACAATGTAACTCAGATCATAATACAACCAAAACACTACATCCTTATTTTCTACATGTTATCCCCAAAATTCTGAAACCTCAGAAATCCTAAACTCTAAATTTTCCGCTGCCTTTTTCCGTAAGCCGCCGCTGCTCTCAGCCGCGTGTGTCTCTCACGCGTCATTTTTTTTCCGTCCAATGTTGATCCGTCATTGCCGCCACTGATTTTCCAACCGGTGCTGTCGATTCAAAGTCCAAATCCCTCTCAAGCACCGTTGTCGATTTCCCACGCACCACCACCGTCACGCGCCGTTGCGTTGCTACCCTGGCGACGATTCAATTTGATCTGCCGCTGGTAATGCTGATCTGATCTGCTCCAATGTCTACCTCTGAATCCAAATTCGCCCGCGCTGCCCCTGAAACTGCTCGCATCGTCGCAGAAGCTGAGGCCAATAGGTTACAGAATCTCAATGTCGTTGATCTTATTGCAGCCTTAATCAAACAATTGCAATTGCAATCTGGCACTGGACAATCCTTACCTATTAGTCGATCAACGAACTCTCTTTACTACAGCCATCATTCTGATGGTCCCGGTCTGGTCATCTGTCCCGTCATTATGAAAGGTGGAGAAAATTACCTTGAATGGACTACTGTGATTTGTTGTGCTTTTCTTGCTAAGAAGAAAATTGGGTTCGATGATGGAACCATTACTCAACCCCCTGCTGATGATCCTGATTCAAAAGATTGGCCCGAAGTGAATGTTACCCTTACTTGTTGGATCTTGCAAACTTTTGATCCATCTTTACGATTTACTACCACCTCTTTTTCCACTACTAAGGAGTTGTGGGATGATCTTGCGGGACATTTTTCTCTTGGTAATGGTCCAAAAATTCTGTAGATATGTGATGATATCATCAACTGTCGCCAGAATGGTCAGACTATTACCATTTACTTCGAAAAACTCAAGAAGCTGTATGATGACTACAACTCTCTTCAGCCTCCTCGGGTTTGCTCATGTGAAGCTTGCAAATGATTGTGCACATGTAATGTTGCTGCCTCCTTACATGACCATGAGAAAGAGACGATTTATCAATTTCTCCTTGGTTTGGATGAAGGCTATCACGCCTTGCGATCAATGTCAGAACTCAAGAACCACTGTCATCCATCATGAGCGTTTATGCCCTTGCATCCCAGGAGGAGAATCACAAAATCATCATACGGTCTTGTGAACCTTTAACTGACTCCATGGAATATTTCACTCGTCACCCACCACCTTCAAGATCTTCACTTGGAGCTCTCATTGCAGTTGAATACAAGAATCTCATTTGTATGCATTGTAATCGCAAGAGCCATGACCAATTGAGCATTAATTCTAATAAATCACTGCATCACATTACGATTTTTAAGCACATAGGTGTACTCATTTTCATTAGCTGTAAAATCATTACATATTTGCATCAGATTTACGTCACATAACCCCTAGTTAACTATAACTAATATGTTAAAAAAATTTAAACACCCGATTTGGCTCACACATTGTGGGGGCCCGCCTCTCACAAATGGACCTATCATTAGGTTCATGTGCCATATTGGCAATGTTCTACTCGACTTGCATCTCTAATCTTCATTTTCATTGGGTTGCGACAACTATGTAGTTTGAAGAGGCTGCAACTGGATTTCTCCAACCAGCGATGATGAGTCTATTGAAGAAGTTTCGAGGGCAGGTCCATTTTTTTGAAGTAGTCTGGTACTGCATGCCTCCATGTTTATTTAATGTTGGCTAGATTTATCCGCACCGGGTTGCCAGAACTCCGTATTTTTGATTTAGTGAACCTTTGTGGAGGTTGTCGCTGGACTTATCCAATGAGCGTGGCAGGAGAGAGTCTATATCTCACCGGAGTCGTAAGAGTGCCAATGGTACACCTAAAAAACATTTTTAAAAATACAAGTAAAATAAGTTAACCTAAACCCCTTTCTCCATCCTAGGAAGTCATGTTACAGTGTAACCCCTCTATAACTCGTAAGTAGATATTGCCTAAAGAATATTGCCCTCTGTCCTGTCACAGATGTGGTAATGCAAGCCAGTGGGAACTCCGTTGTACGCTAGAAACTTCATTCGACGAATGCCTACTATTACACAAAGACCCGTTTTACTATCTTTCAGTGAGTCAGACTATGTACCGGCATAGAATGACTGCAATCCATAACCAACACCACTGATAATACTTCTCATCAACTCTCTACTGCGGCCGTCATGAGACTGACATGGATAAATTCAATCATGATTAATATTTATTGTGTGACAAGACTATACATACGATGAAGTATGTTTAAGGGATGGGAAAGAGATGAGGTTACGCTGGATGTGCTTTTGGCCTGAATTTATGATAAGGCTGAGGTAAAGAGAAACTGATACATACTTGATTCACCATTGATCGTTTTATCATCGTTGAGCGCCCATCGACCAAATTACCAATGACTGTAGGACCACCATTGACCGTCAATAGACTGTTAACCATACTGGGTAGCCGTTGACCTCGCTAGACCGCCATTGACCTTGTCAAATTGTCTGTTCACTTGCTAGAACTTCACCTAGACTGCCAACTAGCATCAATGAGTTTTTATCCACTCGGATATGTGATTAAGCCCTTTGCCAACTTTTTTTCTTTGTCATTTTCCCACTGGAGTCGCATAACTCCTTTGCTTACCGTCAGTCATCTTGTTGTTACCTCTGACCGTTCCTTCCCATATCAATGGGCGTGCCCAATGGGACCGATTAAATCAGATTCAATTTTCCTGGTTTTATGTCCACTTCTACGACTACTGAAGGAGTGAGAGATTGAGGCTCAAGAGAGCAGGCGTAGGAGACAAAGTGCAGTCCCCATGTAGGAGAAAGAGCAAGATGGTTAATCCCCCAACTTTGCAGAATGTTGAGCGCGAGGTAGCGCAAGTTTTGACCATCGAGCATAGGACAAAACAAGTCTCGATCGATGAGCATGAGACAGTGCAAGTCTCAAGTGGACTTAACTTGGTGTCTGCTGAGGTATCTCGAACCGATGTTTTAGATTCCTCTAGGCAACAAGAGGTTAATCTAGAGCCTAGTGTGGGAGTCAGGAACAGAGGTCTTATGCAGAACTTGCCGGTTGGTTCCCATGATGAGAGAGATAGGTGTTTTACAAAATTTTATGGGGATTCTTACATCGAGACTTATGAAAGACCATTCAGGAAAATTGATATACAAGAGCGCTGGTAGGATATCAGATTACCCCCCTCCCCCTCGATGCAGATGGGTATATCGAGGGGTACGACACCCTCGGTTTCCATGGAGATGCCAGTGATGCTTGTGTCTCAACCAATGTTAGCATTCCCTTATGATTGATATGTAGGTGAGGTGGCTCAATCACGACCTCAACCCTCATTTCCGGATAACTCTCAGGGGATAGTGTACTCAATGCCTTCTTCGATGCTGATGTCATTACAGTTGCCTTCCCTAGAGTTGAAACCATGTTTTGAATGGTGTCTCCTATGGGATCCAGGGGTATGGTAATGCAATATTACAGATTCTTATGATTAGTCAAGGACCTTATGGTCTTTATTGCAGTATCTGTTGCATTCGGGGACCATGGGGCCATGGGTGCACTATGGTTATATGGGTTCTCAGCCCATATATCAAGTGCCAATGGAGAAACTAATCGAGGGTTGAACCTACCAAGAGATCCTCAAGGGTTGGCGGGAGATACTGGACATTCATGAAAGAGAGAATTGGATATATTTATCAGGACAATGGGGCAAGCAGAAGGCTTCCTTTTAGCCCAATGATAACCGCATTTCGATGGCCAATGAATGTAAAACCCCAGAGGGCCTTCCTACTTCTAACGGGGATTCAAATCCTATAGAGTTCATTTAGACATTCCTAAGTCTTATAAATTTGGGGGATTTTGAGGAAAGGTTGACATGTAAGATCGTTGGGAGTTACCTTTGAGAGAAGGACCAAGAATGGTTCAATAAGTTGCTAAAGGGGCACTTTGAATTCCTATCAAGACTTCAGTGGGGCTCTTTTGAGTCAATATGCGCAGAAAAAGAAGTTCACCAAGACTTTTCTGGAGTTGTACCAAACTAAGACGAAGCCAGGAGAGACCAATGTAGCTTTCTATCATAGATGTATGGATGCAATTTTGGGATTAGTGGAGATTACGGAGAATGAAGTGATTTGAGGATATCTGATAGGTATGCAGGATTGGGAGTTATATAAGAAGCTAACTACAAATACCCCTCAAACCTTACAAAAACTTTAGGAGGTTATTGAGCAGTATTCGAAGGATGAGGAATATGCTAAGAGAAAGAACAAAAGCTTGGTTGATAAGAAAGGGAAAGGTAATGATCTTCTTGGAAAGAAATTGGTTTACTTATCCAGGCTAAGTTTCGAGAGTTATAAGCCCATGAACAGGTTTTCGACATAGATTTTAAGTATATATCGAGGCATGTTTCGACCACCACTACCTATGAGAGATGCACCAGATGCAATGACAGCGAGAAGAGCTACAAATCCGTATTGTGATCATAAAAAATATTATGGCCATGACACAAATGATTGTATTCATTTGAGAATAGAAACTGAAATATGTATAAGGGAAGGTCAATTTCAAGGTTCAAGTCCTCGACGTGGGAATCATGGAGAACCTCTGAGGCCAAGTAATGATCGTAGGGATTGGCAGCTGTACATGAGGAATTATCATAATAATGAAGGTAGGGGGGATAAGAGATCTCTAGATTAAGGTCCTCGAGATCGTGGTCAAGAGAGAAGAGATGAAAAGCCACAAGAGCAGTTTGCTTTGCAGGGAATCAGGAGAATAGAAATGGGAATAACCCTCTGATTCATAGGGTGATTAATGTGATCAATGGAATTGTGGGGAGAGGTCTTAAAATATATTTATAAAGGCTGACTCACGCCAAGTGCCTGCGGGGGAGCCACATCATAACAGGTTTCGACTGGATCAGACAATAGCATTTTTGGAGGCAGATGTAGTTCCGAATCAAACTCCACATGCTGACCCTATGGTGGTCTCAACTGTAATAGGAAATATGTTGGTAAAAAGGGTGTTTATAGATGATGAGAATGGTGTTAAGGTAATTTTTTCCAATTTCTTTGACCAGCTAGACATATGTCGAGGTAATTTGAAAATTTTACCTCACCCTTGTCTAGTTTCATGGGAAAACTGTGTTCCTTCTAGGATAGATTATCCTATCAGTATGGATAGATGATGGAGACAAAGGTGTGATGATAGACTATAATTTTTCGGTTATTGATGCATACTCACCTTACAATGTGATCCTCAAAAGGACATGGATTTTCTAGGCTCGAGCTATGTGGTCTTCTGACCATTTGATATTGAAGTTTCCCATGGATGAAGGGATATCTTCCATTTGCAGGAATCAGGTGGCAACTAAGAATTAATATCTAAAAGCAGTAAGGGAATCAAGGAAAATGACATATGTAACCTCAGTACATGGAGAAGTATGTTTGGCAAATACAGAGCAAATGCTCATTTGAGACTTGGGCACAGTGGGCGCAAGGAGGATAATTCCTGAGGAGGTTAAGAAGCAGTTGACAATTTTGTTGGAAGAATATGGAGATGTATTTTCTTGGAGCTCTTCTACTCTTACTGAAGTACCTTCAAGGTTAGCGATCCATAGGTTGAACATCGACCCTTCGATTAAGCTAGTTAAATATAAGAGAAGGGTGTTTGCCTCGGAGAGGGTAAAGGCTATTAAGGTGGAGGTTGAGAAGTTTCTTAAAACAGAGGTTATCGAGGAGGTGCTTTATCCGTAGTGGTTGGATAATCTAGTTATGGTCCAAAACATGATCGAGCTTGGCGGATATGTATTAATTTTACTGATTTGAATAAATGTTTTCCTAAAGATAGCTATCCACTACCACCAATTGATAAATTGGTGGAAGCCATAACTGGGTGTCAAGTTTTGGATTTCTTTGATGCTCATAAAGGATACTATCATAGACTAATGGCGGAAGAGGATAAGGAGAAAAATTTGTTTATCACTGATATGGGTACACATTTTTATAAGAAAGTGCCGTTTGGGCTTAAGAATGCACGAGTGACTTATCAACGGCTAGTGGACAAGTTGCTCTAGAAGAAGATAGGTAGGAATATGTAAATATATATGGATGATATGGTTGTGAAGAGCATGGGTCAAAATGAGTTTCTGGAAGATTTGAAAGAAACATTTGAGGAGATTTGAGAGGCGAATTTGAAGTTGAACCTAGCTAAGTTTGTAATTGGAGTGGGGGCTAAAATATTCCCTGGATTCATGGTATCGATGTTAAACCTAAGAAAATCAAAGCCCTAATAAAAATTAAAAGCCCATAGCCATTGAAGAATGTGCAAACTCTTACAGGGTGTTTGGCAACTCTAAGTTGATTTCTCTCGAAAGGAGCAGAATTTTCCCATTTTTTGATATTCTTAGAAGAGTAAAGAAATTTGAATGGATAGATAAATTCAAGGAGGCATTCATACATTTGAAGGAACACCTTCGAGTACTGCCAACCCTCATGAGGCCGAAGGAAGCCGATGTTTTGTTCTTGTATATTTATGTTTCACCTCTAGCTATTAGTGCATTATTAGTGAAAGAGAAAGAAAGGAAACAAAACCCCATATAATTTTTGAGTCAAACTTTATAGGGGCATGAAACGAGGTATACAACTCTCGAAAGGTTGATATTGGCACTGATATACTACTCCGTCCCACAATGATGTTCCGAAATGAAAATGACACAAATATTAAGAAAGTGGGGGACAAAGGTTGAAAGTGGGGGACAAAAGCTGAAAAGTGGGGGACAATGGTTGAAAAGTGGTATTTTAAGTATGATTGTTAGACTAAAAATGGAAAGAATAGATATAGGAAGATCATTGTGGGACAACCCAAAATGGAAATTAGGAAGATCATTGTGGGACGGAGAGAGTATATAGTTGCAGTGAAATAGACCTAAAAATAGGCAAAAAAGTGACAAAAAACTCTACTAGCCGCAATTGGCGCAGAGGGGGGGGGGGGGTTCGTGCCACGTCTCGTGTCATCCATGCTGGCGCGGCACGCCAGGACTGGCATGGACCATGCAGGGCGTGCATGCGTGGGACGCCGGCTCTGGCACAGACCGTTCCTATCATGCTGGCATGGGCCAACGGCTCTGGCACAGTCGTTTTGCTTCATGCTGGCACTTCCCGTGTCATCCGATGCGGGCTGTTAGTAAGGTCTTCTTTTTGCTCCTTCTGATCTACGCCACACATTGTTTGGTTTGCCCCATCGGCTGGATGCTTCTTTTGCTTGATACCTCGGTGTGCCCCACGTCACACCTTATGGGCTGGTCTTGGCATTTGAGACTTGAAACGACACGGATCGTGTAAAACGGAATGTCCCGCTCCCATACTTAGGCTATTTTGGAGTGAAAAAATGACTTGGAGTGGCACAGATAGACGAAACGAGGTACCCCCCGTTCTATAATCTGACATGGCCCGTGCCGGTTGATACAGACCGTCCCAAGGCTTCCCAATTTTGGTCGTGCGAGCCTTTGGTTCATGCCAAAATAGTGTGGTTCGTGCCAGCCGTTGCTGGTTTGGTTTCCAATCTTCTATGCTCCGCTATGGATGATCCGTTAGTCTGATTTGAGAGTTCTTATAGTCAATTTCATAGCGCTCTAGAAGACAAATCTAATGGTACAATCCTCAAGTTCTTATTCCTCTCTAATATATCTTTGAATTTCGTGCAACTCCTTGACAACAATTCTTCCGCTTTGGACTAGGCCTTTGTGAATTCCGAATCCGCCTTCTTTGGTCCCAATTCCATATACTACCACGACTTAAGGTTCATGGCCTTCTACAAAAGATAATAAAACGGAAATACTCAAGAGCCACCTAATGATGAGATTAAAAAGGGAAGATATTGGGACCCGTGAATACAAAGTATCCATTATTTCTAATTAATTCTACAAAACTTGGGATTTAGACAAGAAAACCAAGAATTGTCGTCCAAACCCATTGTCGTGGAAACCTAACTAAAACTATCTATCAACCAAACAAAAATTGGATTCAATGACATTGGGAAAACCTAGGAAAGATTAAAAGAATAAGAGAAAAGGGTTATTCCCTTTCTCTCTACCATCCTTGCAGATGACCTTCAAATGTCTTCTACCATTCTTGCGAATGGCCTTCATTAATCTATTCAAAAGTTCTTACAAGCAATCGAAAATGAAGCTCACAAAATAGGATCTAGATACTCGTAAGAACCAAGAATCCATTAGGTCTAAAAAAATCTACAAAATGAAGGATTTAGACAAGAAAACCAGCACAGACTATCTAAAACCCTAGCCATGTAAAACCAACTAAACCTAGAAATCGACCATACAAAAGCTGCTAATAAATGTGTCAAATTCATGGAAACACATGGTTTTAGATGCAGATCACCATTATAGAATTGGTATTGTGTCATACTTAGATATACTTCAATTATGAGAACTTTAGACTGTAGTGGGATTCAACCCAACAATGACGTAATATGATCAAGCCGTCCGAGTTATGGTCTTGACTGATGGATTTTGGCCCAACCATCATCGCATAGTCAAAAAAATGAGGATAGTGGATCGTTCTTGTCGAAATCCTCGAGTTGGAGTCACTCTACCAAAACATTAACCATTAAGACAAAGAACAACGGTACCGTAAAGATACAATTTTCTATAAGAGTCAGTGGCAGAATTAAAATCCATCTTGGTTAGGATTATGAGCAAAAAAAAGCCACTCAATTTTATCAAATTGTTTCCTCATATCTAATTTGATTGACTTTTGACCCTTACATCTTGTTCTGTTTAGTTTAGTAACGACAAGATTTACAAACAATAAATATTTTGTCTAATATCAAACAATTTTAATAATTCACTTTGATAATCAGAAAATGCTGCATCTATAATCTCCTTAAGCCTGTTATATACTCCTTCTGTCCCACTCTAAATTGCTTATTTACTTTTTCACGATTTTCAATGAGCATGTCTGGCCGTAAATATCCTTAATTACATATAATAATGTCGCATAGAAACTTGATATTTAGAAAATAGATGTTAAGATTAATCTAACAATGTCTCATTTGATATATTTATTTGTTAGAACATTACTTGAATCTGAATCCTTTTCTGTTTTGGATTAATTACTGGGTAATTCCAATTCCATTTAGTAATAGGATTAGGCTAGTTTTATTCCACTTTGGTTTAGGATTATGTTGTTTGGGAGATCTATATAAACTCTCATCCGGGTCTGTTTGTAATGCCTGAGATTTTGAAGACAATTGTTATGGTCTAAGAAATCTTTTCTGAATCTGTTAATAAAATTTGTTTCCGTTTTGTGGACGTAGCTAACAAATTGTTAGTGACCCACGTAAAATTCTGTGTTCTTCATTAATTCTTTGTTTGTTAGATGCACCTGTCATAACAAACTGGTATCAGAGCTGTATGTTGATCAGATACTTCCGTTCCAAAATGGCAATGAAGAAGAAGAAGCACTTGAGCTTGGGGTGATCTGTTGGAAATCTCAAGAAGTTGTTTGTTTTGTCGCCTCTATGGGAATCACGAGTTGTTGTGTTTTATAAGTTCTTATTCGGTTGAACTTGTTAAAAAGCTTGTTGTCCATTCAATCACCTGTTTAACAATGTCTTCCTAGTTGGATTTGTGGAAATTTTCCTGTTGTGCTACCAAATCCTTTCCTGGTTGGATTTGCTTAAATTTGTCTATTTTATCACAATCTCTTTCTTGTTTGGATTTGGTGAAATATGTTCTGTTTGATAAATCCTTTTTAGTTTGGATTTATTCTGATTGGTGGCATTTGGGTAACTTTGGTACATCTGTCTAGCACGACCACTAAGCGCCTAGTACATCCAGCACAATCATGGTGCATCTGTTACACCGGGCACCGACATCGTGCATCTAGTACATTTGGAACAATTAACATGCATCTGACACAACAAAGTGCATCTGGTTTCTTGGAGATTCAATTGAAGGGGGAAGTAGTTAGAACTGTATTGAATCTTATTTTGTTTTTGTTCTTTTGGATTTTTTGAGTCGAGGGAGGAGTTATTGGGGTTACTTCTCAAAACATCTTGAACGAAATTAGGCATGTTCCACGAACGTTATATAGTCTGCATCTGAGTTTTCTCGACTGTAAGGGTTTCAGTTTCCAAGATAAAGGTGGCTCTAAAAGGTTTAAAACATGGTACCGTTTATGTTCTACAAGGTTATACTCTGCTAAGTTCCGATGCGGTTAAACTATCAGAAGATCAGAAGAAGATTAAGGAGATGAAAGTCAGTAGTGCTAATAATCCTACTGATTGTCTGGACTTGCTAAATGTTCATAGTTGTTAATTTGAGCCCGAGGGGGAGGCACTCCGGGGCAGGGAGTCATGATACATTTGGCAAGTTTTGTTGAATCTGGTACCTGCCGTCAGTTATCTGTTTCGTTGGACAGGGTTCAAGTTCAGGTGGAGATTGTTAGAACATGACTTAAATTTTAATCCTTTTCTGTTTTGGATTTATTATTGGGTAATTCCAATTCCGTTTAGGAATAGGATTAGGCTAGTCTTATTCCACTTTGGATTAGGATTATGTGGTTTGAGAGATCTATATAAACTCTCATCCGGGTCTGTTTGTAATGCCTAAGATTTTGAAGACAAATGTTATGGTCTGAGAAATCTCTTCTGAGTCTCTAAATAAAATCTGTTTCCGTTTTGTGGACGTAGCTAACAAATTGTTAGTGAACCACGTAAAATTCTCCTTGTTCTTCTTTAATTCTTTGTTCGCTAGCTGCACTTGTCATAACATTATTATTTTTATATTATTTTATATTTAGGGATAAAGTTTACAAAATTTTATTTTTAAAAAGTAAATAAACAATTTAGAGTGTAACAGAGGAGAGAGTATGTATTTTGAAATTACACGATATAGAATTTTGCATAGGTAGAAATTATGTAAGTTGTCTTGGTTGGCTTCTTAACCTTTGGAAATCAATGCATGTGATTAATGGTTAAAAAATGTGATTAGAATAAACGATTCTTATTAATAGTAACGAGTAAAATTTTCTAGTAATACTCAATACAAAGCAAATATTGCCCTACGCATACGTATGATTGTACACATAACGTCCTGCAAATTATTTTAATATATGACTGGAACATGGTTTTTTTTGCTTTAGTTGCTCAGAAGTAAACTTTTTGGTACACAAGATCTAAACAATCACAAGTTAGTTAGAAACCACTCAAAGAAGAAGAAGAAGTAAACGTCAACTACTATTTAACAACCGTTAACTTTGAATACTAAACTTCCCCTTCGAACTCCACCTTTTAGTACCCATTTTTGGATACGATGCATGCATACATGCATATGGCCGGCTCCTTTTCCATCGCCTTTACAACAATACTCTTTTAACATTTCTTAATTACATGTCCTTTTGGCTGCCATAATCTCCACCCATCACGTTACTTATATTAGCTTATACTCGAAAAGTAACTAGTTTTTATATTATATTGTACAATTGCTAAACCCTTCTGCCGAAATCCTCTCCGAGCCGCACCCTTTCTTTTTCAAGCTTTTTTCATCTCTTGATTAGGGAAGATGAAGAATAACAGTTTATTTTAATTCATGCTTTTGTTATTGAATAAGTGTGAGATTTGTCTCCACAAATTAGTTTTGTTTTTCGACCTGATCGATTAGATCGTTGTATTCATGATGATAACTTGATTTAATTGTTCATGTTGATGTATTGTTCTCGATCTGCTTGTACAGAACGTGTGTTCACAATTTCGTTTGTGATTTTATTTTTGGGTTTTCATAAATACGGGTTCGTCATATCTATGTTTTTCAAGGTGTTTACAATTATTGTGGTTGGATCAAATAGTGTTACAGTTGTAGAAGATCCTTGTTTGGTTCAGTGATATTGATGCGTCATACGCTCATCTTTGCCAAATGGTCATGTTTTTCGCAGGAAGCAAGTTAATATCCCCGAGGGCGATGTTACAATTTTTTATTGAATCTCAAATCTGTAATAGTACAGACGATCAGTCTGGTTGACATGTAATTTAGATATCCTTGCAATATAGTATTAGTTATTGCTAGAGGCTAGTTAGGTTGGATGTCAATTCAACTCGTTGTAATCGCCGCTGGGCATTTTCCCAGCATCTTGGAATGATTGATTTTTCAAAAAAAAAAAAATTGTTCTTTTTATATATAGTGACAAACTTATTTATTTTTTGTTTCTCAAAATGTATTTTTTTTAAATACTTTGTAAAATTATTCTTATTACAGGATAACATTTTCAGGGTTATTACATGTTGACTTTTTACTGGGTTACTATTTGAAAAACAAACTATTGGGGCCCTGAAAGGACCTTGAAGGTGCTTTTGGAATACCTCCAGGACCGTTATCAAAGATAAAATTTGTATGTTACTCACTTACTAAATTTTAGCTACTAAACAGTAGATAGCGGCTTGTTAGGGTATCGTGCACAGAGACCTAGGTCATATCTTTTGTTTATATTCCCCACCTAGTCATTACAAACTAAAGATATGATCTTTAGGTATTATCCTACGACTCTAACAGAGTCAAAACATCACCAAACACATTCGCTAGGTAATCCGATATTTTTCGCACAATAACCAAACACAATACTATTCTGATTACCAACCCGGGCACATATGTGCTGAACGACCTCATGGTTAACATCCCACATCCAAATATTCATTAGAAAATTAATACACCACGGTTCATTCCCTGGCCTAGAACTAAATTATGCAAAGAATCAAACTAGGTGTATCTAACCCCTTTCATCACAAAATAATAGAAACAAGCATAAGAAAAAAAATGTAATATGATATTAGAAGATAAAACAGACAAGGACCTAGAGGTCTCGCTGAGATAAAAGTTAATACATTCTTACAAATGCTCCCAAATCATAAATTAAGCTACAAGAATCAAACCCATCACATTAGATGGATTAAATGCCAGGAGAGAAGTGTATTCAATGAAAAAAGGAGGAAAATAGGCTTTTTCACTTCTAGATACGCCCCCTCCTTAACTAGAGGATAATGGGCCACCTTTTTTATAATGGGAAGAGAGAAAAAGGCCAAATGTTGTAGATCAAAATCATAATCAACTAGGTGGCATGTACCGTGTCGGCTAACACAAACTTTGTTGTGACGGGTCATGCACATGGACACGGTCCACCCCAGACTCATGTTTTTGGCCAACTTAGCGGCACAGACCTTACTGGCTTGCACAGTCCTTTTTAGGGGAGGGTTCTTCCTAGAGTCTAATTGGTACGGACCATGCACGGTTCCACGGTCCCTTTTTAGGCACTCAATTTTTCTAGGTTTCTTCATATGGCACAGACCGTGCCCTTTGAGCAGTTTGAATTCCCTTGAATTTTGGCTTCTTTTCTTGTTCCACTTCTGTAATCTTCTACCATCATACTTGATGACCTTCATCTTTCTACTAATCTTCCTATTAGTCCTTAATCTACTACTACTCTTGTGATTAGACCTCCATAGTGAGTGATCTACAATTTAAAACTCATAAAACGAAATCTAGACTCTCATAGAGGTAAAATCTCATTAGTCTACAACTTGTTCACAAAATAGGGAAGTTAAACAAGAAAACAAAACAAGATGGTTTTAACTCCCTACTATGTAAAACCTCTATAAACCTAATTAACCACCAACAAAAATAGAATAAAAGAGATGTTAAATGCTTTAAGAAAACATGCATTTAATGTCTCATCAAATTCCACACACTTACACCTTTATAAAAGGCAAAATGTATAACATTTATCGAAGCCCGTAGCTCTATCATTGAATTCTTCAACAATGTTCCTCCTAAGTCTATAGGAATGGAAAACATGTCAGGATCAACAATGTTCCTTCGGTAGTCTTTTATGATGCAAAATGGCTATCCCTCTAATTTAAACTTTTTCTATTTTCCTATTTGGTTTGTTTCTCTTTTTAGTGCATACATTTTTTAAAAATTCTACATACATGGAAATTTGATCAATCACATTAAGTAAGGGGTTACTAATCTCACAACCTTTTAAGACTTCACAAATCTCTTCTTCATCCATGCCTATCTTCTTCTTGGCCCTCAATGCCACCGGAAATGGCGGAGGAGGTGTAACCTTCTCTATACGCTTGGTGGATGGCTCTCAGCCATCATAAGTGAAACCGCATCTTACTTTGGCATCCACTTCCTCCAACTCTTTCGTTCCTTCTTCCACATCTTTAAAATTTTCCTTGGTGTTCTCCACCACTTGGTCTTCCTCTAGCAATTTCTCACTCTTGGGTTCCTTCACTTGTTTTTTGTTGCGCAAACTCACTTTTTGTCTAGGATTCACCGTGGGTTGAGATCGAAGTTCATGAAGTTCCTAGCTTCAAGTTGGCTCACAGAGTTGGTAATTTTTCCTACTTGCACCTCGAGGTTTTTAATGCTCAAGAAGGATCTTGTGCACAACTCCTCAATATCTCTCCTTTCTCTTTTCGAGAAAAATATCAATTCTCTTTGTGACTAGAGCAATGATATCCATCAGTTACTCGCAATCTGACTTGAATGTCCCTCCTCAATTTTTGGGAGTACCTTCACCCAATTGTTAAGGTTGTGAGCTCCTCAGTTGTAGCCTTGGCCTCTCTATAGTTGGGTTGATCATCTTACTCATCTGTCCATGAAAGTTAGGATGATCGTGGTAGAGAGGATTGAATCTATTTGTGTATAGGTCATTGTTCCTATCTCTTCCTTGGTTAACCTCGTTGTTGACTTCTCGAAAATTACCCATTTCCCCAAGGCCTTGGCCTCCTTGGTAGTTTTAGGCCTTCACTTCTTCAAAGTCTTCTTTCCCTTGAGGGAATATATCCGTTAGATGATCCAAGGAGCAAACTCTGCATACTCTTACCGTCTGCATTCTCCCTTTCATAAACTCGTTCATCATTTAGGCAAGTGCTTGTACTTGACCTTCTACCTTGTGAGAGTGTGTCACATCTTCATTAGCTTTAGTTCTCGACGTTATGCCAAACTACCTTGTTCCATTAACCAGCTCTTCAAACAGCACCATGGCATACTTTGGACTTTTGGTTGCAATGGATCCATTGGATGTTGCATTCACCATTCACATGTCATCACATAATTCCTCGAAGAAGTAGCAGACCAAATCATCGTCTTTGAAGGGATGATATGGAAAACTAGCCAATAGTCTCTTATACCGCTCCTAATACTCGTAAAGAGTTTCAATGGGATGTTGAGAAATGTTATGCAGCTGCTTTTTAAGCCCAGTTGAGTTTGAGGTTGGGATAATTTTTCAAAGAAGCACCTCTTCATATTAATCCAACTTATAAAACACCCTGGAGGCAAGTAGTACAATGAGTCGTTAGCAGCATCTCTGAGTGAAAAGGGAAAAAACCAAAGGTTGTAATCTTCTTCAAAGTCTCCCTGAGTTTTCATCTTGGTGCATACGACGTTGAATTCAGAGAGGTGCTTGTTCAGATCCTCCCAAACCATGCAATGTAAGTAAGGTAAGTATTGTATCATGCTTTACACGAGGTCATAAGTCGCGTTGGTAGGTACAAGTGGAAAGATGATGCAGAGGGGTTGATTCCTCATAATTTGGAGCCATCAACTCCTAGAGAGTCTGGTAATCCTAAGCCATTGGAATCTCTCCTTCAATACTGCCAAGTTCTCGCCAAACATCCTCGGTTGCCCTCCTTCTTCTTCTCCATCTACCACTAGTTTGAGGTAAGTAATGTAGTGGTCCTATGTTTGTGGTATGGGTATGTACCATAAACAATGATCAACACAATACTCGTCCTTAAAGAATCACTAGCGCACATGTACGAATAATTCAAGAATGTAAACAAGAGCTCAACCTAAAAACTGCAATAGCAATAAAATAAAAATCACTCAAGTAACTAACTATGCTAACTCTCAGGTAAATACACCCTAAGTCCCCCACAGTGGTGCTAAAATTTTAAAGGACCCAGCAGATGTCGTTAGAATTCCCATGGGGCCACGATAAAATATAGATTTGTATGTTGCTCCCTTAATTACTTCTAGCTACTAAATAGTAGAGAGCGACAAGTTAGGGTGTCTTCCACAGAGACCTAGGGGTTTAAGGGATATTTTTACAAAGTTCACAGATGGGCATCACCCCAGATGTGTATTAGGAGTAGAAAATATGGGAGTTTTTTGGTTAAAATAATTAAACTACTATTAATGAGTGTAAACTAAGATGACGAGATAAAGATAGTGATAAAGGGTCATTGGGAAAATTTACATCACATGATTATCTATGATATTTTATCCTAGACTTATAGTTATAATCAAGACATATAATTCTACATATTTACTATATATATTACATGATGTAGAGATGCTAATTACTTTGTAATAACCTCGATATGTCACACCATGTCGGTTTTGCCCCCTCCTTAACATCTCACCTCCTCAACATATAGCTAGAGGTGCATTTTCACTACCACCTCTAGACCTCACTACCGAGGTTTATAAACCCATAAACTAACGAAGTAATTTAAACTCGTAGTATCCTGGATCATCAAGACCTACACCATAAATACCCATCCTAAGCCCATCTTGTGCCACTTAGGATAGTAGTACCTCGTGATAACTCTAGAAGCATTCCTTTCCTAGTTGCTAAAAACTAAGGATATGACCTGTAGGTGTTATCATTGGCCCCAACCGAGTAAAAACATCACCGTATCTATTCAAAAAGTAACCCTAATATCGTCCTCACAATAACCCAAGACGAGACTACTCCTCTTACCAACCCGGTCACATGTGCCTTCAATGACCTCATGGTTCAAATTCCATCCCCCAATTCATAGAAGTGTAACACTCCCCAGGCTATTCCCCTAGCTTAGCACTAAAGCATGCACAGATAAAACTAAGTGTACATCATAATCCCATTCATCACATATTCTTATCAAGAAGAATAAGCACATATTAAGCATGATATTATAGCAAATAAAATATACATGAATATAAAATTTTCAAAAGTCTAAGAGTTATTACATGCTTACAAATGCTCCTAAGTCATAAATTAAACTAAAAGAATCAAACCCATGGTCTACATGGATAAATTTCCATGAGAGAAGTGTATTAAATGAAGAAAGAGAGGGAAATAGTTTTTTTCTATTGTAGATCCACCTACCTCATTAACCAGATGATAATGGGCTACCTTTTATATGAAGAGAGAGAAATCCCAAAACTTGCTAGTCAAAATCCTAGTCAAATGGGTGGCACAAACTGTTTCGCTTGGCACAGGCCGTGCCATAATGAACCATGCACAAGTACATGGTCGATCACCAGATCCGTTGATCCACCCATTCTCGGAGTCGTTAAACTCGAGAGGAGGCTAAGTTATCAAGGATCAAAGATAAATATTTCTAATTCTTCTCTCATTCCTACTAACTCGCTACCTATGGGTAGATAGTGACAAGACCGGGGTTGTCCATTTAGATGTTAGGGACCTAAGAGTCAACTGAACACATCCGCGACCGGGTTATCCATCCCAACGTGCGGGGCACAGGCCGTGGCACGAGGCACCCCCCTTGCTCACCAATTGAGCCTGCTAGGGTTTTGCCAATATTGGGCCTATTTTTAGGCCCAATTCACTACTACTATATATATAGACCAAGGCCAAGTAGGGTTTAAGCTTATGTTGATATTTTCATTTCAAGAGTAGCCTAGAGATAGAAAACTCTCTCCCTTCTCTCTAGATTTTTTTCTTTTCATCCTTTATTTTCCTTTTTGTCCAAATGACATTGAATCAAATGAAATATTTGGATTCAATTTCTCGGGAGTAGTTTATAAACTTGGGGATCATATTTGTATTCATGTGTTAATGTTTATTTTGTGAGATTTCTAGATCTACCTATTTTTGTGTTTTGTGATCAGTGTGCTGGCTTGTTATTAATATTCTTGTGAATTATATGATTGGGACACTTTGTTGGCACACAAATAAGTCTATTTTCATGTTGGTGTACTATTGCTATCCCCGGTTAAGGAAACCTAGATGCGCTTGGGGTGACGATAGTCCGAAACTGGGCATGTGCACGAAGGTTACCGTTGTTAATCGTCACAATCAACCATGCTCTAGTTAGCTAACCAAAGAGGTGTGAATGGTTATAGTTAGAGATAAATTGGGTAGAAAAATGAGGAATCACCTCGTTGATCCTAGAGCCATCGATAAGATGGCTACTTCCTTTTGTTTTTTAGGCCTAGGGGTAGTTTCGTTCATGGTGTTCTGCTCATACCTAATTGCACGAGAGAGAATCAGACTTGCGCAATAAGCCATAGCCGTTGTTGCACTCTCCTAGTTACGAAGGTGAGGCTGATGGAAGAATCTATATGCGCACCTACATGTGATAGATCTGGGGAAGTTTTGACTATTGTCTGCACCACGTGACACATACACTAGAATAGGGTTTAGTTCTTGTATTTGATGAAATGTATGATTGAAATGACATTAACCATATTACTCAAATATTTCCCAAGTGCTAGTTTATATAGTTTATTATAGTGTTTGCATGTTAGTAGTTGGTAGTTGAAAATCCCCCCAACGGTTATTTTACCAACACTTATTATTCCTAAAACATGGTCAGATCGAAGACCCGACCATGTTTGTACGTAGCTAATTTTCTAGATTCCTAACATCTCTGTGGACGACCCTGGTACTTGCCACTATCTACCATTATTGGTAGCATAGTAGGAACGGGAGAAACTTATAAATTTTTATCTTTGACCCTTAAGACATAGACCGCCTCCTCTTGTGTGTTTAACGACACACTGAGAAGGGGCGGATCAGCTCCCACCATGCTGGGGTAAAAACATCGACAACCTCCTCTTGTGTGTTTAACGGTGTACCAGGAAGGGGTGAGTCAACTCCCAGTATGTTGGGGGGGAGAATTCCCCTCCATATTCATCGACCAAAGGACTTGGACGTACCAATCGAGACACTGTGAGATCTCTACATGATGGAGTATCCCCATGGAAAATCATCTCTGAAAATATCTCATCACTGGATGAACAATCATTGTGATCTTACAAAGCTGCTTCCTCTCGGTGCCAGAAAGAATCCTCCAAAATTGCTCAAAGAAAATGGAAGGCCTTGTCTGTGTGTCCTTGGAATCTCTTTCTCGTACTTCAACATGGACGCTTGGGCAATGTCCCGATGAGACATAGTGTACTTAATGTTTTCCATGTGTAATCGGATGAGTCTCCTCCCCTTGTCCATCATTCGATCCAAAAGTTTCCAAGAATTCTAAAGTCCACCAAATATAGGTCTTCGAGTGCTTGTCCAAGAATCCCACTAGGCCTATCCTACGAAGGAACTACATGACGGGCTCGAGTAAGCCTAGAGCTCTCAAAGTCCCTTTACAAGCGAATTTTGTTTCAAAGATGGTACACTTCGGACCTCTTAGGTACCTCCACCTCCGGGCCGCACTCCCAGAAATTTTGGTTAAACCCATGAATTCATCAACCACACTAATGAGTTTAGGAGGAAGGCAGTTTCCGGACCTTATTTCGCAATCATGGTTGGCTTCTTCCCTTTGTCACCCCGGTAAGATTTTCTTTTTCCGACCTATATTTTTTTGAAGCAATGCTATTCACAATAAGAATGAGGTGATAATGAAAGGATAATCAAAGGCATCCATCAAGACTTAATAAAAAAGAACACTTCTTCCTAAATAGCCACAACATTCCAAATCATGTTATCTTAACATAAAGACTATTCAACCATGTATTTTTATGTTTATAATTTAGTACGTCCCAAGCCAAATCGTTCCACTCCTACCAAATGTCAAGACGGTTGTTCTCTTGAGGTGCGGCGAAAGAGAGTATCACATGAATTACACGGGGAACCATATGCTCAAGACCTTATCCCCAAAGGGTTTTTGCCGAGTTTTTTTATGCCCACGAACTGAGGGTTAGGTACACGCTCTACTTCGAGCTGTTAAATGGTTCTGGGTGGATAGTGTTCAATGTCATCATTCTTGGGTCTCAATTTTAGTTTTAAAGCTTAGAAATTGGAACAAATTGGAGGAAAAAAAATTTGAATTTGGAACATTTGTAACATATAGTAAGACTATTTGTTGAATTTGATTTTCATGTAATTTAATCTTTACTCTATTTGTTGAATGTTATTTTTAATGTTATTTAATCCTTAAATTTTATCCTACCATATGAAGATTTTTTTAATATTATGATCATTCACAAAAACACAAAAGAATTTTGTGTAATAAAATTTTTGTTTCAATCATTCTAAAACTAGAAAATATTATTTTTAACCACATATTTTTAATAAATTCGAATTGTTGACCGACTATTTCCCTAGGTGGAGGACCATTCGTTCAAAAAAATGTTTTTGCAGTAATGTACTATTTACTGGTGTGAAAGTCAATTTCATTCGTTTTGGTCCTTGGCAGGCTCATCTGTTATGCTAGCGGCATGAAATTGTTATGCTCACATACACGTGTGATGTCGGTCATGGTTCGGAAGGTTTTCAACCAAATCGAAATAGGTGCAATGTCATTGCATGCTAGGCGGACATCACAATGGTCTAAAATAATGTCGTTCCAAAATATCTATAAATATGTGGTCCCTATGAATTAGTTCAAGTTTTGTTATCCAAGTGCACTGCAAATTCCAACAGTCTCCCACCCCTCTCTTGTTGAAGGTATGGTTTTTCTACTCTTCTAACACCTTTATTTTTTGTTATTGTTCCTTGACATTGTTCGATCTACGATGTGTGAATGTGTTGTGTTTTTGGTTTACTAGATTTTACTCAGATTTGTTACAGTGTAAAGTTTCCTTAAATGTGAACCTGGGTCCTATATTTTTTAACCATAATTTTATCCGTGTTTCTGAGAGTTTTTGTCGTAGTTACCTTTGATGCATACAATGTCAGTAACTTATCGGTTACCACTCGGTCTATGAAAATTGTGTTAGACGTTGTACATTCTTATTTCTAACATTTTGTTCTTATGTATGAAACGTCATACCTATGTCAGTATAACCCATGGTAAAACCAATTGGTTAATGAAGTCGTATACAAGCGTTTAAGCTTGCTTTAAAATTATATATGTGAACTCGTTCTTGCTTCGGTCTTGATTCGGTTTGGTCAACTGTGCAGCAATGTCACCGGTACATGTCGACCACGCCACTATTTTGGACCGATATGTACCTGCGATGCATGGCTGACATTGAACCATTCGTTTCCTAGGCTAGTATGCCATAAACATTGTCATTTTTATTCAGGACTAATAGGTGGCGAAGGATCCTCCAGACGCCCCTTTTTCAGGTCTTTTACCATTTTACATATTTCACTATATATCAAAATTAAAATTATTCTATTTTTATACGGATCTTCGCACAACGAAGCAACTCAGAGTCTCTTGTGTTTGACTTTGAACAGCATAAAATGGCTACCGATAGCCCACATTTCCACGGCTCTCTAAATCAGCAGAATTTCGGCAAAACCCCCACTTTGGTAAGGTCTATAGCTAGCTAATTAAATGCATCTAATTATTTGATTTTAAATTAATATTATTTGTTATTAATTGTTTGCATATATAATAAATATTTTTTTGTGATTCAGTACGTCACGAGGGACACTGTACCATTTCTACCGAATAACAAGACGCCCATTGTGTTGAGGTGCTACGGAAGAGAGTGGAGCATGAACTACCCGGAGGTAGGAAGATCAAGGCCATATCCGAAAGGATTTTGGAGAGTTCCTTTCCGGTAACTACCTATACATTGGGAGCACCTTGTTCTTCGAGGTCATAGAAGCTAAGGATCGATAGTCTTCAAGGTAATTACAATGTGAGCTGATTGAGTTTATTGCAATTTATGTTCTACTGGAACTAAGAAAATTCTTATTCGAATTTTTGTACTCATTGTAAGGATATTTTCTTGACTACTAATTTTCTAATAATTTAACTACCTTATTCAAACAATATACAATTGACTATATATATATGATTTAATCTGTGCATGATTTTAAAAACTATTTTCAACCATACCATTCAACACCATTTTCTACATTTTTAAAAAAAATCATTGAACAAATACATTCGTTGACCAAAGTCAATCATTTTCAAACAACTTTAACATCTAAAAGTTAACCGAGGTAATAGAAAAGGAAAATATCAATGAAGCAGAAAAGACATGGGAACTTACACTGTAAATAAAAACATTTTTGAAATGATTTTAACCTCTAAAAGTTCTCTATTTAATATACATGCGACGTCAGTCATCCATCGCATTACATCTCGCTGAAATCGCATGAAATGATGTCAGTGAAAACACATATAATGCAATTTTGGCTGGCCTAATTTAACTTCATATGCGATGTCTCACGCTATTCGGTAAGATTATTTACTTCATTTTTTTACCTTTTACTTGGTTAGTATAATAACCAAGGTAAAAAAACACATTATTTACCTCGGTTATTTTTAAACCAATATAAAAAATACCTTTTACTTTAAAAAAATTAACCGAGGTAAAGGAACTTTTTTACTTTGGTTATTTGACCTAAGTCAAAAGATCGAGACAAAAGGGGTAAAGTAAAAGGTATTTTGTCTTGTAGTGCATATAATCCAATGTTAACAAGATTGAGGAAAAACCTAAACAACCGGAGATCAAATTTGACATTTATCAGACCAATGGGGACTTTATTAAGCTAAATAGTGACAAGGCCTTACTCATCAGATCCCTCAAAGAAAAAGAAGATTTTGGAGGAAAAAATTCTAGGCTTAAATGGATAAAAAGAAGGTGATGATAACACTGAATTTTTTCATAAAACAGTTAGGGAGAAAACCACTAGGCCTCAGATCTTTAAAATCAAAGTATGCAGGGCACATGGTTAGACAGCTTTGACCAAATAGAAAGAAAAAAAAAAGTTGAATCATAATATAAATTCATGCTATCTGATCAGTATCATCCATCATCAGGACTTTATTTCTGACATTTCCTCATCCAAGTCCCTCTATTAATCACTGAAGAGGATAATCAGCATCTACTCAGTCATGTGACTGAAGCTGAATTAAAACAAATCATCTTCAGTTCAAATAAATATAGTAGTCATGCCCCAGATGGCTTTACAAGAAAATTTTACATCATTCAGGCGAACCGAACCAAAATGCTCTCTTCTCTCTTCAAAATGCTTTCTTCTCTCTCCTGAACTCTCAGACGGAAAATAATAAATAATTTTTTTTTCTACTCTTTCTGCACATCCGTACATTCTAACGGTCATTAACGACCATTTCAGCGCGGCAGCCTATGGCTGCGCCACCGTCCAGCTGCGGCGGCATTGCCCAAGGTCGAAGCTTTCTCCAAGCCCTATCAAACCGACCACCTCCACTATCCTCCTCCCTTCCTACAAACCCAGAAATTTCACCAATCACACAATACAAAGGAGACATAGCTTGCA
>JAULKM010089947.1:0-11271 GCA_032355605.1 Rubia tinctorum
TTTTTTAAGAGAAAAAATGAACTAATCTAAATTAAGGGACATGTTGCCTCTCGAGAAGCTCCATATTTTTAAGGTTATCGGCACGACTCTAATGTTATCCATATGGTGATGGGTTGAACCCCATCACCACACGCAGCCAAAATGGAGAGGTGGGAGTAAAAATATTCCAAGAGGAAGATGTAGTAGGGAATGAGTTGACCTTAAAGGAGATGGGTGGTTTAAAAGCTTAGGATACTCGATTGGCTTCTCTATGGTCTCAATTAAGGGTTCCAAAAATGTGGGAGTTGGTTTTATGTGGAGTTGGGGTGAAAATTGGTAGAATGGTGAATTAAGTACAATAACCCCTCCCTCAACCTCTTCGTTTTCAAAAAATCACTCCTTATCTCCTTGTAACTCGACTGTCCTCATTCATAGAGGTGATTTCACTCACGAAAATTTCAATTTCAACCGGGGATGGTTCTTTTCAAAATATTGGGTTTCTAGTTGGCTCACCCTTTCCTTCAATTCACTCACATGACCTTCAACTCTCTTAGGAGAGTTGGGATCCCAAATCTCTAATGTTGCTATGCATTTGTGATTGAAGTAACTCATTACTCTTGGTCACATTAGCTATATCTTGTAAAAGTTCTCCATACTCTAACTTGGGAACTCTAAAGTCTATAGTGTCATTGGTGTTCAAGTTTGGAGCAACTCATTAGTCTTAAGAAGGTTAGTTACGACTCTAAGCATTTATTCACACTCGAGCTTGGGAAGAACTCCTAGGGATTGGTTTTGGGGCATAGTATATGGTGGTGAAGGCCAACTATCAAGAATATAATGTTGGTTTCCCGATGCATATCCATACCATGAATTTAGGTCACCACTCAACCTCAGATTAGGAGAATCATGGTATGGGTACCATTATCAATCCCTATGGCCTTGGGTACCTACAAACATGACCTCTCTATGCTATTCACTCAACCAAGAACAACACTCTGTAAGTTGGTCACAATGACATATCCTACAAATTCTCACTTGTTGAACCTCTCTTCTCCATAATTTTTTTCTTTTTCAATTAAATATTTTGGAATCGTAGTGCAATGATTCTGGGTGGGTACACTAAGAACTCAAAAAAATATTTATTCTGGAAAATAAAAAACACACAAAAGGCACAAAAAAACAAAAACACAAGAAGAAAAATAAAATACAAGCTACTCTATCAACTAGTTATGCTAGCTAACTACTAAATTAGTCTAATATCCCCGAAAACAATGCCAAAATTTGACCTACACCCGCGGGGTCATTCTTCTTATCAAATCACCCAAGGGATGCTAAGAGATCAAAGATAGAAATTTGTAATATTGCTCCCGTACTCACTGCTAACTACAATAAAGTAGCTAGTGCCAAGTCCGGGGTCGTCCACAGAGATACTAGTATTTAAAGGTTAGTCAGACACAACCCACAATCAGGTATCACCCCAATTGTGTGTCGGGAATATCTTGTACAAAATAGATAGGGGGGAGCGAGGGTTGCGAACTAACAATGCAATTAAAGAGAAGTAAACCATGGGTTAACTAATCTTGGGAGTATTTGCGTAAAATGACCGATTTAGAGATTTGATCCTAGATTCTATCACATACAGACATATAACCCAATATCATCCTTACGTTACATAGTGTGGAGATGGCCAGTAATTCTACTATCTGTCACACAGAGGTTCGTCTCCCTTCAAACCATTTCACCACCTCCGTAATTAGGGATGCGCTCCAATACTTCTGATTCCGCATTTCATCCCCGTAATCTCACTTCCGATGGTAACGAGACTCTTATCGAAGAAACTTAAGCCTCCACAGGAAACACCATTAGATATGGGAGTGAGCTTAATACATCCTGGGCTCTCAACTACAGAGGAAAATGTATCGGTGCCTTGTAATGACTGTAGGGTCGATACGACCCCGGTTGCTACAAACTACAAACTTTGAATTATCGGGTATGCCAGGGTTTCCCCCATTTTGATTTTTATAAACAACCTGACCTGTTGCTCCTAACATGCGATCACTCACACAACTAGCCAATTAGAATTAAAGTCTAACGAATGTCTCGGTACTCTCAAGGTAGAATGAATGCACTCATCTCCCTGGTACTCTCAAGACTATAATAACAATCCTCCAACACTCCCAAATTAGCATTTTATCTTAGCACTGAAATAAATGATAGATGTATCATAAAACATATCATAGCATAAATCATATAAGAATAAAAATCTCAAATCATGGAAAATGTCCATAAACATAGAAATATAGGGGAATCTAGAATCTCACAAATCCAAGTCAAATCATGAATAAAATACTAACTCCAAGAAGATAAACCACCACTCTACTACTATTAAATCCATGACAGTCATTGAATTAAATGTCATGGATCTAAGAACTAAATGAAAGAAAAAAAAGAACCAAAGAGAGATAATTCTCCTCATCCTTCGTACCTACAACTCTCTAAAATCTACATTATCCTAAACCCTAGGAAGACTAAAGGATCTTATATAGTAGGATAGATGGGCCTTGAAAGGCCCAAGGTCAGGAAACCCTAGGCAACCACGCTAACACGAGTCGTGCCAGATTACACGGCCGGCCAGTACGACCAGTGCAATAGTGCATATGATATTTCCTGGAGCCCTCGTTCATGCCTTCTGATTGGACATGCTATGTTGGATTTCATAGCCCATCATCTAGAGTTTGTGCTACCCGGCCTATGAGTGCACGAGATGTGCCTAGTTGCACGTCTTGTTGGCCGGGCTTTCATTTATTTGTTCTTCAAGCACGGGCAGTGTATATTTGTACGAGCCATTATCTAGGCATATCTTCCTTGGCACAATTGATGTCACGTGTCGTGCTAGTATGCACGGTCTATGTCACTTCTTCATTTCTTCCATACTTAGCTATTTACTTCGACACATCTATCTTCTACCATGTTTTAACTCGCTTCCTTTAGTCTTCTACCATCCTTACGAATGGCTTTCACTAATATACTTTTAATTGCTTACGATCGATCTACAAATAATTTCACAATATAGAATTTGGATGCGCATAAGGATAAAATTCCATTAGACTCAAAATTGTCTACATTATGAAATATTTAGATACAAAAATAAAAGTTTGTCATCTAAACCCCTTATAATGTAAACCTGCCTAAATCTAGCAACCTGCCCACAAAATGATAACAAAAGATATATTAAATGTCTTAGAAAATACATGCATTTGACATCTCATCATAAGCCATTAAATTTTGTTTCAATTGTGCCTTTAGCAATGCCGACTGCTAAGGTAGACTACCAAACTTATCTTCATAGTCGACGACACATTGAACAATAGATTCCATAACACCTCCCACTCGCGGATCCAAACACACACCCTCATTAGTACAAGCATCACACAATATAATAATTGATCTGTACTCCGCAGAGTCATTAATAACACCAATTTTTTCATAGGATAGCAGTATTAACCCGCAAAGTGCTGGCAGATCAAAGCTAAGATTTATATTGTTTCTCCCGTATGCTTACTACCAACTACGAGAAAGTGACTAGTGGTAAGTCTGTGGTCGTCCACAGAGACGCTAGAATATGAGAGTTAACTATAAAAACTCACGATTAGGCGTCACTCTAATTGTGTGTCGGGAATAACTAGTTCTACAAAGATAGAATTTGGGGGGTTTTCATCTAACAAAGATAGGATTTGGGGGTTTTCATCTAACAACTACCAATCAGGCTATTCAGAGAGAATAAACTATATTAAACTAGCCTTGGGGATATTTTCATAATATGACAGATGAATAACTTTGATCCTATATTATATCACATGTAAGACATATAAACCTAACTCATGTCTAAGTCACACTGTGTGGATGATAGTCCGCCATTCCCAGTGCCTGTCAGACAAAGTTTCAGAGGCATCTTATAGGCTATCACCACCGCCTCCATCATTAGGGAAAGTGGATCGATCAAACAAAGGATCCGAGTTGCACTCCTCTTTCTCCACAAAACTCACTCCCAATGCTAACGCTTTCCCTCTTAAAGGAACAATGCATGAATAATGCCCTTGCATCGGTAGCAACCGTTAGGTATGAGAGTAAGAAAAATACATTCCAGTATGGGCACCAATCCCTAGGCCTAGATAGGCAAAAGAGTCTCGTGATAACTCTAGGGTTGATATGACTATGATCACTGCACGACAACCATAGTTGCTTTAAACTGTCATTCTCATTTTATTAGGGTGTAGCACCCCCGTTAGGGTGCCTATCATTTATAATATTAATTATTATTACACGATGATCCAAAAAATTTAGGCCTAACCCAACACTCCCAAGGTAGCAAACAAGCCTAGCACTATGGCATGTTATATATGAAACTAAGGTGCATCATAACATATATAAATCATGCATCTTATAAGAATAGAAAAAAACAATACTCTTCATAGAACATAGAAATAGGAAGATCTACGAATCTCACAAAATCAATATCTAGTCATAAACACAAATAAATCCACAAGTAATTAAAATAATCTACTAATAATAGATCCATGACATTGATTGAATTAAATTCCATGAATCTGAGAAACTAAGAAGGAAAAGAGATGAAAAACTCTAGAGAGAGAGAGAGAGAAAAAAAATCCTCTTCCTTCCTACCTACAAAAAGTAAAATCTACGTTATGCTTACTTACTCAAACATAGAAGACTAAAGGTTCCTTATATAGGAGAAGATAAAGGGGCATCTAAATGCCCAAGTTTGGAAAAACCCTAGTGAAACCTTAAGGCCACCACTCGTGCCACGTCGGCACATGTCGTGCAACAGCACATGGGCTAGGAACTGGACCTGCTCTTAGGGTGTACTGAACATGGGGCCCGCACAAAAGAATGTGGGTGGCGGACCGGAGTCTCAGTCATCTTCTTTTGAGCGTGCGGTTGCCCAAAATATCATGGGTTGCAGACTTAAGACCTTGTTCTTCAACTTTTGGGCACAAGGGCCATGCAAAAGCACATGGCTCGCATAAGGACTTAGTTGTCTCATCACTTGATTTGGCATGGGCCCATTTTAGGCCAAGATCGAGGAGGGAGAAGCACAATACGTGGACCATGATCACACGACCCAAACTCTATGAAAAAGGACAAAGAATAGTAGATCAAGTAAGTGGTTTTAAAATAAGAAAAAACTGATGAGAAAAGAAACCTTAACTTTGGCGTCGAACCTTCCTCCCTAGAGACCACCAACGGGGACTTTTTTTTAGGTACTCAAAGAGGCTGGACTCTTTGTGCCTATATCGAGAACTATTGGTCCGCACTCCACTGGGTTGCTAATAAATCACACCTTTCGGGAGATAAAATTAACTCTTCGGAGTACTTCACAAAGATAGAAATTTATATTGTTGCTCCCGTACTCACTACTGAACTACCAAAGGGTAGCAAGTGGAAAGTATGGGTCATCCACAAAGATGCCAGGAATTTAAAAGTTAATTACGCAAAACTAGCAATTTGGGAATCACTATGATTGTGTGTCGGGAATAATAAATGTTGCAAACATGGTTTGGGAGGGGGGGTTGTATCTATATACTAGAAAACATACAAGAACAAGAGATCAAACTATATTAAGATAACACATGGGGATTTTTGCGTTACATGATTTGTAGATTACTTTGATCCTAGATTCCATGAAATACAAGACGCATAAACCTATCCTAATGTTTATGTAACATAGTGTGGTAGATAGTCAACATTTCCCTTTGTCTGTCACACAAAGGTTCCCATGTCTTATTCTATCGACACCACCTCCGTAATTAGGAAAGTACATCAAGCGGCTAGCCATTATGCACTCCTCTTTCACATAAAGACTTACATCCCGGGCTTCCACCATGAATGCTACTCCATAGATCTATAGAGGAAAGGTATTGGCATCTCATGATAACTCTAGGGTTGGAACGACAATGGTCCAATTACTACATCCATAGTTGCTACTAACAATTATGCCCTCACCTATCGGCTACCATTTTCCAGTAATAATAGCCTATGGTCATCGGAGCAGTGCTCACGATCCACGTGCATACACTCACAGGGTTGAGGACCCTCACTCCCCCTATTACCCTAGGGACACTCCCAAGGGGACAAAAGATACTAGCACCATACATGAATCATATCCTAAGGTGTATGCCAACACATGATATCAATCATGCATTTAACAAGAATGTAAGGAACAAGACAGCTATAATATTCATAAACATAAAATAATAGGGAGATATTAGAATGTCACAAAATATCTAGTCATAAGACAAATAAATCCCCAAGTAATTAAAATACTCTACTACTGATAGATCCATGAGACTCATTGAATTAAATGTCATGGATCCAAGAAACTAAGAGAAGGAAAAGAGAGAAAATTCTCTGTTTCCTTCCTACCTACCAAAAGTAAAATCTACATTATGCCTACTTACTCAAGCCTAAGAGACTAAAGGCTCCTTATATAAGAGAAGATAAATGGGCATCTAAAGGTCCACTTTTGGAAAAAAAACCCTAGTGAAAACTTAAGGCCGCCACTAGTGCCACATTGGCACGTGCCGTGCAATAGCACACGACTCGTGAAAAAGTACACGCACTGCAGACTGGAGGTACCCTTGGGGTGTACTGTCACAAAATATTTTAGAATGTCACAAATATACCAAATCATGAATGCAAATTTAGATCCCAAAGAAATAAACTACTCCCTAAGCATTGAACCCAATATTTCCATTGGATTCAATGCCCTTGGGAAAAACTATGAAGATTAAAAGAAGAGAGAAGGGTTATTCCCTTTCTCTCTATACCTACTCTTAGAAAACTAGGAGAATGAAAATTAAACTAGCCAAACTTAAACCCTAGTAGACATAGGCTTCCATATATAGTAGATAGAAAATGGGCCTTGAAGAGGCCCAAAAAAGGCAAGGGAAACCCTAGCTAGTCAGCAGCACATGCTGTCCAATAGCACATAGTCCATGCAATAGGGCATAAGCCACCGGGTGGCAGCGTATCCCCTTGCATCTGAGCAACGCGACCGTGTGAATCCCTGTGGGCCTCTGGCTGAAATCTTGTTTTAACCTTCTGAACAACGCGACAAGTGAAATTCTTCATGGGTTGCCGGCCATGCAATACATCACGGGATGGTGCGGCCATGCAATACATCACGGGATGGTGCGGCCATGCAATACATCACCTGGATGTGGGTTGGTCTTCAGATCATGAACTTCAAGGTGCATGGGCTGTGCAATATGGCACCTCCCGTACTTCATACTTAGTCGCACTAGCCATTTGAATTGCACGGCCGAGCAATACCTTGCAGACAGTGCCCTTACTTAGGCCCGACACCAATTGGCTGCACTGGCCTTGTAATAGAACACTGCCATGCCAGTTTTTAGCTTTGTACGAGGTTCAACTCCTTTCTCCTTGGTGCATTTTCATCTATTACCATGATTAAGCACGTGACCTTCGGTGTACTACCATCCTTGCAAGTGACCTTCTAATACCTACTATCATCCTTGTGAATGACCTTCTACTACGAAGTGCTTAAAAGCGAACTACAATAAAGCTCACAAAATAGGATCTAGATACTCGGAAGGATATAGCATCCATTAGGTCTAAATAAATCTACAAAACTAAGGATTTAGACAAAAAAACAAAGGCTATTTAAACCTCTTCTGATGTAAACCCAACTAAACCTAACAATCAACCATACAAAAGATGATAATAATAAATGTGCTAAATGCATTGGTTAACACATGCTTCTAGGTGCAGATCAACTATCATCACACAGTAGGATTCCTCGCATCACCCATGCTTATACACTAGTAGAAGTATAACTAGAAAATAAATATAAGAATTCTCCTAATTAAAATATAACTGTAGTAAAAACAAGAAAATGAAATATAATTTCTCAAGTTAGTACTTCCACCTAAAATAAGAAAAATAAATAAAAGCCGAACATAAATAGTATTCCGATCCTAGTAGGAAAATAATTTCGGACTGAAGCATTGCTGCGCCACAGCCGCATATTCGACCACCGTGTCCTCGAATTTTTGGCACCAGAATCTCCTTTAGATTCGTGCCAACCACGATGTGGTTTGGTCGTTGATCTTCTTCGATCTTCCTTAATCGTTGTTCTTCTCTTGTTTGACTTCAATTCTTCACTTTCGGCAACAATAGGTTTTCGGGTCATCACTCATCATCTTTTGTTCAATTCTTCATAATTCATTTAAAACTCTTGATTTCTTCACTTCTTCATAGCAGTTTTGAATTAAAGAACCACAACAAATGTGTGTCTATAAATTTCCCTCCGGTGTGCCGAGGGAATAATCTGTGATGTCTTTGATGTTTAAGTTAGCACCAATGTGTTTTTGTATTAATAATGAGAAGATAATGAATAAAATAAGAACATACCGTGATATTTATAGGTTTAAAACCCTATTATTATTTTTGAATATCACTAGATTTAAGATATGTATTCCTTTTCCTTATTGAAATATTTATCATATTCCTTTCGTCTCAGTCGAACATGCATACTTACTATTCGACAGTCAAAATTATCGAATTTTGACCATACATTTGAATAGATATTTGAAAAATAATATCATCGTATGAGGCATTGTTAAATTCGTTATGACATGTAGTTTCTAAATATTAAATTTTATGTGTCTTTATTTTATGTAGTTGCATATATTTACAGTCAAACATGTTTTTCGAAAATCGTAAAATTTTTTGTACAAATTTCCCTGGGGCGGAAGAAGTACCATAAATCTTTTATCATTCATTCATAAGTAATTTTTATAGAAAAAAAGCTTATATAACTTTTTTTTTATGAACTGGGGATTCTCACTAAAAGTCCATAAAAAAATACAAACAAAAATGTAACCTTCTCCTGTAGGTCTTTAAAAAATTCCTAAAGGAAAAAGAGGATTAAGCTCAATTATTTTAGATTTATCCAATTTAACTCTATTTTTTTCACCACTATTTTTGGGCCTTCTAGAAAAGAAAGCCCTAAGTAGCTAAAGATGGAGATTTTATAAAATCAGGTAAACTAATACAATGGCCGAACCTTTTATCCTTTCTATCATTAAAAAAAGAAATTTCTAAACCTGCCCATATTTTTGAAATAAAAGCAATCAACTCAACCGGAATCATCACAAGAATCCCATTTCTTCTGTAATTCTACTGCTTATATCGTTCAAGCTGCTTTTTCCCCCTGAAAGATTCTAAGATTCCTCTCTTCCCATAAATGATATAGCACTGAAACAGTTTTCCCCAGCAACTTGTTTTTCTTCCTGTGACTCAGAACTCCAAGTCTCCTTTTTAACTCTCTCAAACCATGAAAAACTGATATATTCAGGGTGTTGATGATCTCCCTTGCAAACTTGCATCTGGTGGATAAGTTGTCAGCTTCTTCCTTTCTTGTCTCACATAACACACAAAGCTGTTGATGGTTGATGATATTAAACTCCTGCACTCTTTCTTCTTTTTGAAGTTTCCTCTTCAATAGCATCCAAATGAAAAAAAACCCTTGCTTTGGAATTAACTTTGAATTCCATATTATCTTCTCCATTGAATCCTTTTCTTCACAGCCTTTCATAATGTTTTGATATTCTAAATCTCCCTGAACTGTCTACACATTGTTGCAGTTTGCTCTCCATTCTACACTTTGAGTTTATTCAAACACTTACACATCCAGCTGCTTGTAGGCTGAGAATTATGCTATGCAAAAGATTCAGATTTTAGGTAATAAGGCTGAAGCCATATTACCCATAGTATATCTTCCTTATTTTGAATAGCCAATATGTGTCTGCAGAGAGAAGCCTGATTCCAGATTGAAGGGTCTCTGAGTCACAGACCACCATATTTTTTACTTCTACTCATTGTGTGTGTCCCATGAAATTGGAGAAAAAATATCTTCCTTAAATACTTTTGTTCCACGAAAAAATCCTTACACATTTTCACAGTGTCTTCGTGAATACTCTTGGAAATTTGAATATCCCAGCCTCATATCCTAATATGCTCAGCAACCGAGCCCTTCCAGCATATGACTGATTACTAGCATTCCATGTATTTAATTTTCTTTCCATTTTGTCAATCAGAAGATAGTGGAAGTCCCAAATATTTCATTGGGGACGCCCCTCTCTGTAATTTCATTATGTCAGCCGAAAATCCTTGTTCAAGTTCATCAAACTCAGAGAAATAAATTATTGATTTCAGGTTGTTAATTTCCAGCCCAAAAATCTATTGAAAATCTGATAGGGCAGCCTGCATACCTGATAATGATTCTTGACTGGCTTCACAAAATATTAAGAAGTCATCAGAAAAAATCAAACTGTGTATTCCCACTTTTTTTAATCTCTAGAGGTATTTGATCAACTTCTCCTTAAATCTCCTATTCAAAAGCCTAGTTAGGAATTTCATACAAAGAACAACAAAAGAGGGGGAAGGGGATCTCCCTGTGTACCTCCTTTTTTCCCTTTGAAATTTTCTGAATAACTTCCATTGATACATTCAAAAAAAATTAGTTGATGTTACACACCTTTGTATCCGGCTCAAGAATAAACCAAGATTCTTCAATTCCATCAAACAGAAAATCCCAGCTAACTGAATCAAAAGCTTTCTTGATATCTATTTTGATGACACGGATCTTCTTCATGTTTTTCACCTTGTATTTATGCATAATTTCTTGTGCCATAAGGACATTATGGCCCATATGTCTTCCTTTTACAAATGCTCCTTGATTTTTGCTAACCAGCATAAGCATCACCTCTCTATATCAGGTACGTAAACATTTTGTTATGACCTTGTATGGGATGGAGCAACAAGTATTGGTCTCAGTTTTGTAGCTGTCCGAGGCTGTGCATTTTTATGGAAATAATGCAAGAGCAACATGATTTTTGCTGACCAGCATAGGCATGACCTCTCTCAATCAGGTGTGTAAACATTTTGTTATGACCTTGTATGGGATGGAGCAACATGTATTGGTCTTAGTTTTGTAGCTGTCTGAGGATGTGTGAGAGGTCGTCACCGTATCTCTCAAAGTTACTATTTATACGCGCTAAAGTGCTCTTAACTACAACTAAGTAGATAATGGCAAGTCGGGGTCGTCCACGGAGACAAGGGACTTTCCTAAACGTTTGGTCAAATAATGGTAAATACTACGCTAGATATAGAGATATGCATATATGTCAAAGCACATAAAGAGGGGGGGGGGGGGGGGGGGTTGGTTTGGTTTTTGTAAGTTTTAAA
>JAULKM010089958.1:0-11270 GCA_032355605.1 Rubia tinctorum
AATAAATGCACAATAGTAATAGCATTAAATAGCTTAAAATCAAGTCTCAAGACATGGGCTTGGAAGCCTAATCAATTCCCCCCAAGGTTATGTTAGCTACTACTAATCATACTAATTAACACAAACAATTCAAACATTGAATCAAAGATAAACAAGGATGAAAGAAATGGAACCTAGGGTTTTAGTGCAGAAAAAGTCGGAAGACTAAGTTGGAGAAGAAAGAGAAAATGGGTTTAGTATCTATAGTACAAAAATTCCCAAAAAGTAATTCTAGGCAGGTGACCGTCAGGCAGGTGACCGTCGCGACCGCGACGGTCTTGTCGCGACTCGCGACAGAGCGTCGCGACTCACGACACATATGTCGCGACCGCGACGGCCAGAGTAACTTGCCCTTTGGTCTTCATTTAGTCTTCTCTTATTTCTTTCTTCGGGGCTTCAAAAGTTTTCATGGTCTTCAAAATGGAGTCTTCAAGGTATTCAAATCCTCTATATTTAACTTGTCTCGCGGAATTCTCATTATAAGTTACAAAAGCGATAAAGTCGCTCTCAACTCTAATAATAAGAATTCAAGGTAAAATAGGGTTTTCACAGCATCAAAGTCTACCAAAATGAGTCTAAAAAGGTACCAAATTCACGGTATAAAATAGACGCATCAGTAACATAAATGTTTGGAGAACATTTTTGAAACAAATAAAATGACCTAAATTGTTATGTAAAATTATCACTTCATTTTTTAGTAAATGGATGCTAGTGTATGATAATTTAAGAGACAAATATTATAATTAGATAAAAATATGAAAATATTTTAATGTGATCAAACTGAGCCTTTCTTTGACGTGCAATTTAACTAGTTTTTCTATTAATAATATTCAAAGGGAGTACGGTCCAGAAATCCATTGAAGTTGACCCGCCAATAGTTTTTCCTACCAATTGTAAGTTTGTAACAGATTTTGAATAGTTGATCTATATAATTTTAGTTATTTTAAAATTTATGAAAATTAACCTTATTTTTTATGTAGCCTATATTGTACGGGTAATTAATTATAAAAAATAAATTGATGATTTAAAACATTATAATATAATTATGTTGTTGTGCATGAGATATTTGGAGTGAATATTTTAATCAAAATGTGTGATTCATGAAAGACTGACATTGGAATAAAGGTGTATTTTTTTTAACTATTGTTTTTGGTAGTTATTAGATATAAATTTAATTTGTCACAATCTTTTGATGTTAGGTTCGCTTTTTAACTCACCATAATAACTAGAACATTTCCAGTCATAAATTAACATATTTTATTAAAAATTTTGGATTTTTATATTGATCCAAAATTTCACAGACAAAGTAATTTATAAATGTTTGATTATGAATATTATAACAGACTAAATAAGGAAATGTAATTTTAATGCTTCCTCGTTACTTCAACAAAGAGAGTACTAGTACAACATTACACTTTTGCATCGTCAAACTTACTGTAATAAAACTAATGCTAGGAACATAAACACTTTCCCTACACCTTAATAAAAACTTTTATAATATCATGGAAATTTAGTGTCGATTGTCGACATCAAGTTGTTCCTTAGGATTGACAAGCTTTCCCTTCAAATCTAGAGATGGAAATATTTTTATGTATTAGTGAAAATTAATAATTATTTTTGAAAAAATGTAAACTGGGAGAATGAACACCGGTGAAGAGCTTGTGTATAATTTTAACACATTGAATTTTGTTGTTTAAAATGATTTTAATGTTTTGTAAATTTTAAAAAAATGAGTTGAATTATTTTACAAATATTATATTATTAAAATTTATCATAGATATAGTTTTCATTAACTGGCTGGTCAATGTATTTGGTTGGGATTAATTTTTTGAGCTATTTGGATCATTATAATAGTAGGTCTAACCAACTTTTTTATTTTTAAAAATTATTATTTCTCTTTCATCCACATTAACAAAATATTTTAATATGAAACATTGATGTTTAGAGAACAAAAAAAACGAAAATGACCTAAATTGTGTTCCAAAATTATCATTTGATTTTACAGTAAAAGGATATCAGGTAATGATAATTTTAGAGAAAAATATTATAATTAGATAAAAATATTTTTATATGAAAATATTATAATTAGCCGAATACACTTAATAGTACTATAATGATCCAAATAGCTCCAAAATTAAATCCTAGAAAAATACATTTACCAATGAATGAAAAAAAATCTATACTAAAATTTTAATAATATAATAAACATATATATCTCAAAGGAGATTTGTGTAGTGTAATCAAATTTTGTATATCCTATAATTAATGAGTCACACTTCTCTTAAGTTTATTTATAGGAGATTTTGATATGACTATTTCGTAGCTTTTCATCTCAAGAGAACTGCCTCTCACAAAGATCTATTATAGTGTATATTCACCAATAAAAAATAAAATAGTATTTAATGGAGAAGGCAACTTAAACCATTTTTCTGTTCACAATCTTGCTCATTGCATCATGTGTGTATTTCTCATTAACTCAGTATTGTTTTTCCTTTTCCATGTAGAATTTAATATATACAATCCGTCTTTTGTTTTCATTTCTTACTTTGAAATGGTGATCTTAATTTTCAATTTAACATTATTATTATATATATATAATAGTAGTGACTTTAATTGTATTATAAATTACAAGCTGGTCATTTTCAAACATGGTAGCTTGGTGTGATTCTAGTGAAGATTGTTGGAAGGAATGTCAACACGGGAGTTGGTGTGTTGAGGGTTTATGCCTATGTACTTCAGTGGAAGGTAAAATTACAGTACGAAAACATCAATCTTATAAAATTTCCTGTCTCAAAAAATTAAAAAAAAAAGAATTTGTGTATCTTTTTTTCCTTACTGGATTGTTCAATTAGTTCAAATTAGTTTCTTAAAATTTAAGAAAAATATACACTTTCAACATTAAAGTCTTTTTAAACAATATAATTAAATGTGTTAAAATTGTACACAAGCCCTTCACCGGTGTTCACTCTACGTGCTTGTGTTTTTTCTTTAATAATTACTCTTTTCACTAATAATTAGAAATATTTCCATCTCTAGGTTTGAAGGGAGGAAAGCTTGTCGATTTTAAGGAACAGCTTGATGTTGACGATCGACGCTAAATTTCCATGATGTCATGAAGGTTTTTATCAAGGTGTGGGGAAAGTGTTTATGTTCCTAGCCTTAGTTTTATTAAATAAGTTTGACGAGGCAAAAGTGTGATGTTGTACTATTACTCTCTTTGTTGAAATAATGAGGAAACATTAAAATTACATTTCTCTTATTTAGTCCGCTACAATATTCACAATCAAACTTGTATAAATTACTTTGTTTGTGAAATTTTGGATCAATATAACAACCCAAACACTTTTAAAAGAATGTGTTAATTTATGGCTAGAAAAGTTAAAAATAATTATAACGATGAGTTAAAAAGTGATTGTAACATCAAAGGATTGTGACAAATTAAATTTATTATAATCACTACAGTAAAAAATGGTAAAAAATACACCATCATTGAAAATTTGGACTTTGATGGTTAACACGTTTTCGATTAAAATAATCAACACCGAATTTCTCATGCATAACAACATCATTACATTATAATTGTTTTAAACATTAGGTTATGTGTTTATTTTTTATAATTATAAACCAACACAATATAGGTTAAATGTAAAATAAGTTTAATTTTCATCACAATAACTAATCTTATATAGATCAATAATTCCAAATCAGTTTGTAATTAACAATGGGTAGAAAAATATTGCGTGTTAAACATAATCAACTTCAATGAATTGCTGGAAAAGTATTCCCTGAGAATATCATTAATATATAACCTAGTTTAATTGAATACCAAATCAAGGTTCATTTTGTTCATATGAAAATATTTTCATATTTTTAATTAATTATAATATTTGTCTTAAAAATTTATCGGACACTGGCATCCATTTACAGTAAAATGAAATGATAATTTTACAACACAATTTAGGTCATATGATTCTTTCTAAAAATGTTCTCCAAACATTAATGTACATATCAAGGTAGATTGTTGGTGTAGATGTAAGAGAAATAATTACTTTAAAAAATTAAAAGTCGGCTAGATTTAGTACTATAATGATCCAAATAGCTCCAAAATCAAATCCTAACAAAATACATTGACCGACCAATTAGTGGAAAATAAATCTATGATACATTTTAATAATATAATACACACGCACACACACACATATATATCTCAAATGAGATTTGTGTTCTATAATCAAATTTTGTATATCCTATAATTAATGAATCACTCTTCTCTTAAGGTTATTTAAAGGAGATTTTGATATGACTATTTCATAGCTTTTAATCTCAAGAGAATTGCCTCTCACCAACATCCATTATATTTGTAAAGTCACGGGTGATGAATTAATTTGGAGATATTGTAAAGACACGTGTGACTCTTGGATTGTTTGATTTGAAATTTGTGAACTTATGGTAACGAAGAAAAACTTGCCATGTTGGAACATATGCAGAAGTACAGTCTGTGCGAAACAAATATTGCGAAAGATTTGTGTTTATGGAATTGGATATTAACGTGAAATTTGGTTCAGCGAATTAGAAGCATAAAGGAATTACGGTAAATCCCTATAATTATGGGATTAGAGTTAGAAGAATATTATGGGATATTGGTGATAAGGAAAATCTTTTATTTATGGGATTTAGATATGCTTCAGAAGCAGATAAGGAGTAGGAACATGGAGATAATCATGGAGTATTCTAATCTGCAATGGACTGTAAATAGGGACATTTATACGGCTGCAAAATACAGAATTACAGAGAGTAAAATCTGCATTCGATTTTCTATCGATCGAGAAATATTTTGCCGAGAACCAGAATTGACCATGTTCCAACATACCCGACCTGTGTGCTAAAAGTTCAGAAATTATGCCCTAATTCCCCAGGAGGAGGAGATCAAGTGTCAATGAGTTTCGAGGTCAGAGAGAGTCTGATCAAGGGGGATCGATAGCAAGGGGAGCTTGCAAAATCCACACATTGTAATTAGAAGATAAGTATAATCGTATGGTGTACTTTGTACTGTATCTATGATTAGTGGATTTATTCTGAACTAGGCTCGGCCCCGCAGACGTAGGTGGATTTCACCGAACTGCGTAACCGAGTTGTGTGTCTCGTGTATTATTTACTTTACATACTTGGTTAAGTTAGACTACGTTGGAACATAGGTTTGCTAGTTAAGCTAATACGGTAAAACCAGTTTTTCAACTATGAAATTTCAGTAAGAATATCATTATTCTTTAAATATTTAAAATCTAGTTTTACTATCTAGTTTCTTTAAAAATAATAATTAAACCACCAACATTGGAGGTTGTTTATTATGACCCTAATCCTAAAGAAAAAATAAAATAATTACAATATGAGTTATAGTTTGAGTATTTTGGTATCGAGCAGAAGATAATATAACGAGTTATATAAATTTGTCTGTAGGTATTAGTCTAATCTGATTTATGAGTAAGCAGGAGAGGTGATTTTAATGAGCGCAATCTCCACCCCTAGCTTTAGTATGGGTACATGAATTATAACTATTCAAATAATTTAGAATATATTGATGCAATATGCGGTACACAATGCACAATTACATCACATGAAATACACAGTGAAGTGTTTTAAAATATGCATCCATTTCTGGTGATAGATGATATGGCAAATTCCTTCTGAGTGTTTATAATTAGCCTTTTCAGGTTGAAAATGTCCCCTAGTTGGTTTGGGAGGATATTCAGACGATCAAATCAGTATTATCTACATGTATGTGTATTTTGTGGGTTTTATGACACTTACCCTTTTCTGGTGTTTTCAATCTATTTATAGGGTTTTAATTGTGTGATCATGGTCCGATTATTGTGTTCTCTTCTCTTGGATGGTGGGTGGTGTATCGTGGCAAGTGTCGCTTTCTCCACTATTTATGTGGTTAGTCAGCTTGTAACGATCTCAATCTTTGTGAAATCGGTGAATTGCCCTGATTTGACGAAGCTATCACTTCACATCCTCAACTTTAAATAACTAGGATTTGATAAGTTATACATATACTAGTACCATATGCATGGTATCTCTGGAGATCATATAATTTGTCTATAGAGTAGTCTTTGCTTTCACTAACCTTCTTAAAGAAGAGTACGTTTTGAGAGAGGTGATTTTTCCTAAATGATAAAATAATCACTTTATTTTTTAAACTTTTGAACATTGTAAATTATATTCCAAAATTTTCTAAATATATTTTATATTTAAGTGTATTTATTATGATTTTAAATTCAAAAATATAATATCTAAGATAAAATGTATCATACTCCCCCGTCACTGTATTTGACATATTTTCCTTTTTAGTTTGTTTTTTTATATTGATACACTTTTTCTTTTTGACAAAATTCCTTCAAAAAAATTGAAACTCATGTTAATGGGAGAGATATTTATTAGGTTCTCCAAACCAGTTAGTAACTTTCGTTACTCCAAAAGAATCATAGTTAGTAAAGTTTGTACAAAATGCCTTGAAAAGGCAAAATGGTTGTCTATTGCAAGCCAAAATGCTATTTAGAAAATCAATTGATAGCGTTACCGAATGTAACACTTCCACCCCATGTGTTGATGTTGAAACATTCGGCCAAACTTCCAATTTTTCCTAAATAATGACTTCTGGTAAGAAGCCAAAATATACAATAAGTGATAAATTGATTTATACAAAATCTACAAGAGATATGCACAATATCTCCTGGTCTTTGGCTCATTTCAGAGTCCATTCCATCTTCTTTGTCCTTTAATTCTCCAAAATGTTTCCAATATGTTCCCAATTCTATTAAAAAATTGTAACAATCTGCTCCAGATTTCTTCTGCTTCATAGAACATTATTTTCAAAGATTTCATCCATCCTCCTTCCCTGCGTAATAAAATCATATTAGCAACATCTATTCCTCTTTTCAATTCTGATTTCAGGTAAGTTTACACTATCCAATTCAATTAGAACCTTGATATTTTTGTTCGGATCAGAAAATAAACTTGAAGGTTGCAAATCGTGAGACAAATTAGCTAGTTTTGATAACGCATCAACAACCTTGTTTCCTTCTCTGAAAGTGTGTGAGATAGTGACATGCTTTAGAAGTTGTTGAATATCATAAACCAGATGATATGTTCCAATGAGCATTTAGAGGTCATCAAACAGTCTGTTTCTAAAGTAAAAGCTGTCAAACACATAGATGATGCAAAATTGAAACCCCGCGCTAAAGCAAGAATTTCAGAGTGTAAAGCTGAGGTTGCAGATAGACATTTAATGTCAGCTCTGATTACAAATCCTCTGTGATCTCTTATTACTATACCAATCCCACACTTATTATTCTTTGAGTTCCAAGAGGCATCCACATTGACTTTTATTCATGTTGGTTTCAAGATTCGTTCAAATTCAATTTTAATTTCATTCACTTCAATTTCATTCATTCATTCACTCATTCTATTTTAATATTTCTAAATTTAATTTCATCAAGTCATTTCATTCACCATAAGTTCAAGTTATACAAAAAATCTAGAGCATTTGTTATATATACATATTATATTATATTATATTATGAAAGATCATTTTATAAAAGATGTACTCCCTCTGTCCCAGTTCAAATTGCACATAATATTTTCACGATTTCCAGTAAGCAGGTTTGTGATACGATGTCAAATATATCATTTATTATATTTTTCTTAGTTTAGTATTTTTAGGAGGTAAACATTATACTATTTTTCCCACTGAATTTTTTTAATGAGTTAGTGTGATCATTTTAGTTTATTTTTATTTTTATTAATGGAGTCATAAACTCGGTCATGTTGGCTTAGAAGAGTTTTGACAATATTTTAATTAGGGTTTAGAATATTTTATTTTGATTTGACTAGAATTAGATTTGGTAAGATTATATAAGGCAATATTTATTCAAGATTAGCTTGAAGAAATTCCGGTCATATTTACTCATTTTATTTTAGGTATTTTAGTTAGATATAGTTTTAGTTTGTTAAAGCTGCCATAATTATTTTCAGTTTCTAACGGGAGTTACCAAATCCCGCTCTGTTTCTATTTCTGAGTGGCCGAACTATACCCTAGAAATATGGGAGGTCATCCATGAAAATTTAAACATTATTATCAATCAAAAGTTCAGACTTTCGAGTTTATACTCTTTGCTTGCGAGCATTTTTCATTTTTGCTTAATCTAGCGGGTTAATTAAGTATCAATACCATTTGTGAGCGGCTAGTTAGTAAATAAAAAACCCTTTATTTGTGAGTTAATCCTACGGGCTAATTAGGGAGCAAATTTTCGAGTTGAGCATCAATCCCGAGGGCTAGTTGGTGATCAATTCGTGTGCTTTAGTGAGGGTTTGCAGATCCCTTCATTCGGTCAAATATCTTAATTCCGCAATTTAGAGTTTTCGCAAGAAGATTCATATCAGTTTAATTGTAAATATATGTAACTACGTATAATAACAACACATAAAAAGTTGATATATAAAAACTTCATGTTACAATGAATTTAACAATATTTCATAAGATTATATTATTGCTTGCATAACTGCTTAAATATATGGATAATCTTTGACAAGTTTAACTTAAAAAGATTTTGTACAATTTAATTTGGGATGTAGGGAGTAAATTCACGTATATCACCCACCCAAAGAGAGAATATTTAGATCCCTTTGTAAACTTGAATGCAAGTGGGGATCGGGGATGAGAATAATGGCAACTACTTTTATAAACTTTGATATATTGGGTCCTCAATGCATGTGTTTGAAGGGTCTACTAGTTGTTGCCGTAATTGTTCTTTAGCTTATATTTAACCTACTCCCTGCTCCCTCTAAACTTGAATAATTGGTCATTTTTAAACTGACACACATTTTTCTAAAAAGTAAAATGAGTGGAGAAAATTATATAGGAAGAGTAAAAAATAAATTGATTAAATGAAATTAATTTTAATTTTGCGAAAAAGAAAGATGTCCATATAAAAAGATCATGCCAAAAAAGAAAATAGTGCCAATATAAAAAAATCGGAGTAATTTCTCCTCAATTTGTGGTGAAGTGTGTATGCACGTATCTCACAAACAGAAGTTGGCACCTCCCATCAACTCCTCGTACGTGACGGCTACAACGCTTCGCAACGATTAAGAAAGCAACCATTCTCATCAATTCCCTAATTTTTGGAGTTCTAATTTCCCGTTCTTTTGTCCCCTTAATGGCTAGTGAAACTTGTAACATCTTTTTTATTTGGTACTTTTGCAAGATTTGATGCTTTTGAATAATACTTCTGTGAACATATTCTTTCTGATAATTGTATGACTTTCTGATTGAATTTCAATTCATCTAAGAAATAAGAGAATAATCCTGTCATGTAATTGCAAATCATCTTAATTATTGAGTCTTAATCTCATCTGTGTTGTGTTTATCTCAATCTGCTCTTAGAAATGAATTTGTTCTAGTATGCTAGTATAAGAGTATAAATAAGTGACGATTTTATAATACTTATATTTGTGGGCGAATTTAAAATATCGTAAATTTACGCGCAAGTCACCCTTTAATTTTTATTAGCACCACCACCACAAGAACCTCATATCGTCATTAGTGTCGTTGCTACCTATAACAATTTATTTATTTTCACTTTAGCTAATAGAATAATACTCCTTCCGTTTCTTTAACAATGACACCCCTTAGTTTGACTCTTGGATAATTGGTAATCATTGGATAAGAATAAAAGGTGCAATATGACACCTTTTGTGTCCGATTTATGTACAAAATTCGTTGTTCCAAGTCAATCAGGTGCAGGTGTATGACTTTTGTGCCCTTTTTATGTAACTTTTGTGTCCTGTTCATGTACCTTTTGTGTCTTTTTTGGACATGGCTGCAGGTGTGCCAACAAAAAACAGTCATTTTTATAATGCGTGTCATTGTTAAAGAAGCGGAGGAGTACAACCTTGTTTAGAATTAGTTAAATAATGTCATTTTACCGCCATAAAAAATATATAAAAGGGAAAATCGTATTACGATTTATGTTTTAAATTATCCCACCCGTCAATCCCCCTGTTTTGTCATCCCCGACCATCGCCTAGTCATTGCCACCATCACTTTTTTAACTGTCTTTAATATTAGGAATTTAAAATTAAGTCCATTCTTATTTTTTCGACAAACTCTTCGGAAATACTGTTTTCCCTAAACGTATGAAAAGATGAGGTTGAATTATAATTATAGAAAATTAAAATATAATAATTGCAATATTAAAAATTTATTTTGCAATGTGCAATAGTTATAAGTTTATGACTCATTAATGCAACCCGAAAATTTTATTTTAATTTATTCAAATTTACAGTTTAAACCTTGATTTTTTTCATAACTTATGTAATTTAAAGACCATATTTCAAGAGACAAACTCTATTTTTTTAACTGAATAATTAAAATAAGGATAAAATAGAAAAATAATTGAACTATGTAGCGAAAACAAAATAAAGATGCATGTCATAGATTTATATGATTAAGTGTTCGCATATCTTAAAGATACGTGCTCGCATATATTAACATTATCATGTTAACACACTTGAAAGTTGAAATCACATACGGTATTACCGATATGGGATGAGCTAGTGAACAACTAAACATTACAATGATAATGTTACTATATATCTAATTCGTTTCATAAGGAGAAAAACGTTCTACGCAAATATACACAATTTCCCGTCAGCAAAAATATTGATCAACCATCGAGCAAATGGTTATTTTATTGATCCTTTTTTCTTCTACCGTGTGATTATTAATTAGCGGTATTTACATTTATAACCCTGAATTTAGGCTGAAAGTACTAATATAACCCTGCAATCTCAGAAAGTGTCAATATAACCCTAACTAACAATTGTATGTGTCAATCTAACCCTAACTTTCAAAAAATTAGTACTGATATACCCAAAATCATTATTTCCGGCATTGACCAGTCGAACTCAAGAAAGACAAAAAATAAAATGACAAAAATACCCCTCTTCCTAAACCAATCTTTCTTCTTCAAAAAACCTAATGTTGACTCTGCCTTGCTGCCTCCAGGAACCACCGCCGCAGCCGGAAACCGCCACTGCCGGAAACCGCCGCAGCCGAAAACCTTCACAAACACCAGCCACCACTATGGTCTTCTTCCTCATCCACCACTCTAGTGCAAATCTACGTTCTCCCTTCCTCTCCCTGTCGCTGCTCCTCCCTCCCTCCCTCT
>JAULKM010089969.1:0-11270 GCA_032355605.1 Rubia tinctorum
TTTTATATTTTCACATTCAAATACACATTATTACTTGTTTTAACTTTTAAAATATAATATTTAAATTTTATAAAAAATTACAACATTTTTAAATATTTATAAAAATGAAAAGGGGTTGCTCTTGAAAGACGAATTTTCCACGAGTCATCAAAAGACGAAAGTTTAAACTTTAAATTAAAATAAATTAAAATAAAATTTTTGGGTTGTATTAATCGGGTCATAAATTTATAACTACTGCACGTTCCATAATAATTTTTTGATATTGCAACTAAATTTTTTTACCTTTTTATAATTTTAATTTAACCTCATAACTTTTTCCAAAACTTTGCCAAATACAAATGCGGATGGGAACAGTCATCCCAGGTTCGATCCTCGGCAGCGGCGGTGTGGGGAGTTCTTGCCTGGCAAGGCTCCCTTGTGTGCACCGAGGCAATACCAAAGCTCATTGGTCCTGGTGCTGGACTACCGTGATTTACCTCTCATATGTTGGTCTGGGTGTGGGCTGGTATGGGCCGCTGAGTGCAAGCGGATCAATCGCCTTTTGCACAGATGAATTGACCTTTTGTTTTGATACAACTTCCATAGTATTTGGAATCATATCGACCTTCTTGCAAGATTTGTATTCCTTGATTTTAAAAAAATATTATACGGACGTATAATTCAAACACTAGTGCAGTCAGACGATCGATTTATTGGACGGTTAATCTGTTTTGATTTTTATCGATTTATAAAAATTTATAAAGAACCAAATAATCGATTGATAATGTTGTCGATTTTACCAGTTCAGTTAGTATCGGTTTTGGATGAGGTATCGGTTATTACCGGTTACCAGATATATCATTCATTTAAATAAAAAATGTAAACCCATATTAATATTAATATTGATAAGTAGTTAGAGCCACAAAACTTAGAATAAAAGGTAACAAATTTAGGAATTGGATAATTGTGTTGAGTAGGACTTGAATAATTTTTGGAATATATTAAAATTGTAACTCATCGATGTTTATTAGTGTTGGCCACAATTATAAGTTACATCGACTTTTATTTTCATAATTACTTGCTTTGGGAACGATTATAATTTAAAAATGTATGGGCTAATAATATAGAGTTTAAAGAATAAGTTAATTTGAGTTAGGAATTTAAAGTTTTCGTATTGGACTTGTGATCAAAATTAATTAATTAATGTGCTATAAAATTTCCTACCGGTTATTTAGTTAGATCGATTACAAAATAATAAAACCGATAAAGGAACCGATTAACCGACATAATTGGATAACCGTAACCGATATTAACCAATTAAGTGATAAACCGAAATAAATACCGGTTTAATTTTGACCGATTATATGTTTTCTGGATTTTTTGAACAGTCCTAAGTGCATGAGGGAGCCATTTACGACGGTAAAATGGAATGAAGGATGGCGGTTCATAATCGTTATCCTACCACTGCCACACAACTAATCCATCGTCGATCAGTGGTGGCACAAAAACCATTGAACATAATCTTCCATGGCGCTTCTGAGCACAGTTGTAACTTAGTTTTTAACCTATGTTGTTTGTTCCAAATTTGGGAGCTTAGGAAACTGTGCTTGAAATATACTTTCATAACCAGAACTATGTTCCCAAAATATGTGGGTATTATATTGCTATCGGGCTGGAACAAAGATTGCTCGATTTGGACTTTCGATCTCGGAAAAAGCTTACTGTTCTAGTACTCAATTGGCATTAGAATCTATTGCAATATCAAATCACATGTCGAAAGTAGCAAAGGTTGCGATGTGAAGTTGTTGCGCTCTTTGATTTGATGCAGTCCCTATATCGGTTGTTGCTTCGAAATATTTGTTTTTTCTGATATCAATTATTGAATTTGGTTCTGATATCGGAATAGCAATCAATAGTATAATTGTTTATATAGCGAGACAACATCCGGTATTTAAAATATTGTCGAAAAATATGGCTATAAGTAAGTGCAATGTATTCATAAATGTATTTCATGTTCATTTTCAATGACCAATATAGGTAAGTAGTTTCTTACACTAATATACAAATTGTAATATTAAGTAGTATGATATCTCGCACTGGTCGTGTGTCAGTAGTGAGGGTTCTCTAGATACCAACAAAATCCTAAATCGTAATTAAAATTCATTAGACCTACTTTCGAGATACATACGTTGTCACATACGTGATTTGGGAGTAGTTATGGATGTGATTGTAGTATAGACTTGAACTAACTTGCGTCTCGCCATTTTCAATTCCTCGGTTGTATGTGGTGTTGTATCGTCAATAGAAACACTTAAAATCAAAGGGTTGGTCTGCGCCAATTGTTTGTCAACCAAATGAGAATTACATAGTAAAACTTAATATATTAGTGTAAACAAAGCAATGTAGCTTAACTTGAAAGTACTTTCAAAAATTTTATACACTAATGTTACTAAATGTTGATGTGTGGTACCTTAACTTAAACTAGTTTGAAAGCTCTGATTTAATTGAATTTCTTATACCTAAAGCAATAGATAGCAATTTCTCGAATGAATTGTTTAGTGGGAGGTGTCGTGGATCCAACGAATAAACATGCATTGTCCTCTTTGTTTTTGCAACCAAACACAACTGATTTGTACAAGAAAACAAGAACATATGTAGCACTAATTCTATTGGAGATACATTGTACAAAATAAAATGGGTAGAAATTTACTTGTCTATCAAGGGAGTTAAGAGTGATTTACTTTGTATTTTTACTCACAATTTTTGCAGCAAACTCATGTGATTCATTTCTTTCAAAGCCTTCACCACTCTCCATGTGTATATTTATTTTCAAACGGTCTCATACTAATTTGGTAGGACTATCACTTATATAGTGATCAATTGCCCTCTCAACTATTGTGGAACTTGAGTTGAACAAGCCCAACATATTTATGGCTATTAACTGTTAATGTCGTGAAAATATGAATTAGAATTTAAAAATTAACTTTATTTTAAAAGTTCATCTTTTTCTAGATCGTATATAATAAGATTATGGAAAATACAATATAATAAATATAGAACGAGATTTTTTTTAAAATTTGGGGTCAAAATATAGTTATTTTTTGCTCGTGCTCATGTTTTAAAAAATTGTTAAACCCGGGGATCAATCTGAAAATACACACCAAAAAATAGGAAAACACAACCTCCCCCTCGTCATCGGTCGCCTTCGCCATATTTTGCATATCATCGCCCCCTCTACGGTGTTGCCATTTTGTTATGTATTCAATTGACATATTATCGACAAAATGTCGGGTGTCAATGGACAGGGATTACATGCCAAATTGAAACTCGACGATGTAGATGGTGATTCAACAACAACGCTTGTATCGGTTATGGAATAGTTGGGTTTTGCAAACAGACATGTGCGACACCAAATCGATGTGACATAGAAGAAGAATATGGTTGCACAACTGGGTTTTACCGTAGGCTCGTCGTTGTCAGGTATAAGTTTGATTTATAGTCGGGTCGAAGCAAGAATTGGGGAGGGAATAGGGGTGTTAAAATTGCCCAGGCTAACCCAACCCAACCCGACCAGGTCAATGTCCCATTTAGGTCAATTGGGTCGAATCAAAACCGGCCGGGTCGGATTTTGAGCCAAATCAACCTATTTTGACCCATTTGCAATTTCGCCCCATTTTCTTGAAAAAAATATGTTTATAGAAATAAAAACAATTTGTAAAACTACTATTAATTATAATTACACAAAGTTTTGTTTTAGGCAGTCTAAACTTTAGACCAGGTTTTATTGTGCAATTATTATAAGCTTCATTTGGAATGGGATTTAAATATATATGTGTGTGTTATTAAATTTAGGGACCTAATGTGCAATCATCAAAATATTATATATATTGAAAATTTCATTTTCATTCTCGATCGGAATTCTCCTCCTCCGACCGGAAACCTGCAACCGCCATTAACCGCCACCGCTCCGCCGCGCTTCTTCATCTAGTTTTCTCCGCGGCAGTGATTAAGATCGAGATTGAAGCTAGGGTTTCTTCTCCGCCGATATCAAGCTCCTTCAATCTCGATCGATCGACATTTTTGGTGGTAGAGGTTTTCTCATCGATTGACGGCAAGGAGCTCTGTCGCTATTGTTGCATAGTTGCGGCAACATTGGTTGCAGGGTCGCGGTCGCTGGAGCTCGGATCATATTCAGCGGCGGAGGGTGTATCCACAGAGAATGTCAGGAGAACGGTCTTTCGCAAAGGAACGGTCATCCGCAAGAGAACATTAGGCAAACGAAGTCGCGCTCCTCACAGTACTAAACCTCAATTGTTGAGTACTTTTAGTTTGCGGCGAGTTAATTCTATTTGGTAAGTTATGGATCTGGTTTATATACTCATGTTATATTCTATTATATGTGTAGACAAATTTGATGTGTGCAGGTGCATTAATATATGTGCAAGGTGCATTAATATGTGTGCAAGGTGCAAACAAATTTAATTTAATAACTTTATTTATAATTTTATTTGTGCAGGTGCATTGAGATGCACGTGGCCAGATGAAGAAGACGAGTTGTGTGTGGCTTCACGCATGGCTTTGAATTGCAGGTGACGTCGGCGGAGGACGGTGAAGCTGAGATTCGGCGTCTGAGAGGTAAGCTTTAATTTTGTGTTTTATTTTTTTTTTCAACCTCATGTGCTGAGGTTTAATGTTTATTGACTGAGTACTGTAGCTTTTAAAGAAATTTTATTCTTGAGGTACTGTAACTTTTTGTTGATGTTTGTAGTGTTTTTTCCTCTTATGTTGATATTTTTCATTATTCATGTGAGGTTTAATTGATATGAGTTGATGTTTTGTAGTTTTTCTTGGGTGATATGAATTGATATTTGTAGTCTTTTTTAAATTTTCTCATGTTGATGTTTTTCATTTTCCTGCTGATGTTTTGGTAATAGGATTTGATGTTTGTAGTGTTTTTTTATGTTGATGTTTTTATTTTCCTGATGAGGTTCAGGTGTTAGGAGTTTATGTTTGTAGTTTTTGGGTGATATAGATTGATATTTGTAGTTTTTTTAACCAGGTCCTTTTTTTAAAAAGAATTTTTATTCTTGAGGTACTGTACCTTTTTGTTGATGTTTGTAGTTTTTCCCTCTTATATTGATGTTTTCATTATTCGGGTGAGGTTTAATTGATATGATTTGATATTTTATAGTTTTTTTGGGTGATATGGATTGATATTTGTAGTTTTTTAATTTTCTCATGTTGGTGTTTTTCATTTTCCAGCTGAGGTTTTGGTAATAGGAATTGATGTTTGTAGTGTCTTTTTTCTTATGTTGATTTTTTTTATTTTCCGGATGAGATTCAGGTGTTATGAATTGATGTTTTTAGCTTTTTGGTGATATAGGTTGATATTTGTAGTTTTTTTATAAAACAATTGTTGAGTTTTTATGATTTTCAGAGTGAATAATTTATACTCTTGAGGTATCGTAGCATTTTTGTTGATATTTTTAGTTGTTTTTCTCTCATGTTGATATTTTTCATTTTCCGATTGAGTTTTAGTTGATACGAGTCGATGTTTTGTAGTTTCTTTTGGTGATATGGTTAATTTTTTGTAGTGTTTTTTTTTCTTATGTTGATGGTTTCATTTTCTGGTGAAATTTAGATGATAATAATTGATGTTTTTAGATTTTGGGTGATATAGGTTGATGTTTGTAAAAATAAAATTTTAAAAATAAAATTTTAAAAATAAAATTTTAAAAATAAAATTTAAGATTTGTTGATATTTTTATAATTTTCGGTTTATTTTTCGTTAGTTGTAGTTGACTTTTTTCAATTTTTATTTGAGAAAATATCCAAATCGGTACCCACTTTTAAGTGAAATTCATAGTTTGGTACTCGATTTTTAGAATTGTGCTTAAAAGATACCCACATTTTCATAAATGTCCCTAAAATGTACCATTTAGCTAAAAGTGGGTACCATTATATCACACTTTTGATCCAAATTGGTACCCATTTTTGCTAAAAGGTACTCTTTTGAGACATAAATGAAAAAGTGGGTACCTTTACAGGAAAATTTCAAAAATTGGGTACCAAACTGTGAATTTCGATTTAAAGTGGGTATCATTTTGGACAATCTCGGATTTTTATTTGAATTTATATATATTTTTTGTTTGTTTTTATTTTTTAAATATTTTTTTGCTGTTTTATTTGATTTATTAAAATATTTTTTGCTGCATTTTTTAGTTGATATTTTATGATTTTTCGTTGATTTTCTATTATTTTTTACTGATGTTTATAATTTTTAGTTCACTGATCATATTGATTTTTTGCATTAAATTTTTTTTTATTTTTTTGCACATTGCTGATGGAGAGAAAATGATGGGAAAAATTGGACAAAAAAGCCCCTGGAAAAATATTAGCGTTAGGTCCCTATAAAATAATTAGAGATATGTCCCTGTAAAATTATTAGAGATAGGTCCCTGGATCTAGAATATTATTAGAATTGCATAAAGGTCCTTGGCTAAAGTTTAGGCTGCCTCACAGGAGACCATCTCTTATAAATAATATATTGATTAAAATATGAAATATATATATTCATAATTATATAAATAAATTTTAGTAAAATTATATTTTTAATTGAAATATTAAAAGTATTTTAACTAAGTAGAAAGAAAATAATTGTATTTTTATTTATTAAGTGAATAATTTATAATTTAATAAAACATAAATTATGATTTCCATTTATTATTTAAGTATTAATATATTTTAAAACATTCATTTTATTTGAATAAACTATAAAAAATTTACTATGGTTTGGGTCAGTCTAGGTCGATTTGGGTCAATTTGTGTTCCAGTCCGACCCGACCCGACCCGCCCCGACCCCACCCAAAACTATGAGAATTTTGACCCAATTTGACCCATTTAACCCTAAGTTTTGGGATAATTTGGTCCGGAACAGCTGACCCGCCCCAACCCACGGGTCAGTATGACCACCTCTAGAAGAGAAATAAGGTTGAATTGGTCAGGTTTTCCTTCAGGTGTGGTTTGGTTGTGTTTCATCGTTGGTGGAACTCTTCGTTGTTAGTTCAATCGTCGTCGAGTAGGGATTAGATGGAACTCCTCGTCGGAAAGTTTAATCGCTAACCCATGGATTAAATTCAAGTAGGGGTTTTGATCTATTTGTTTTATTAGGGCCAATAAATCCAGTTTCTCCAAGTGTTATGATTGGGCCTAATTCTAAAACTGAAATTTAAATCATAACATATCAAATAATATTAGTTTACAAAGAATTGGGTGAGATGGTCTCAACCAATCTCATAGTGAGACGGAGAGTCTAAATACGACTGTTTAAAGATGAAAGATGACATGGAGTGGATACTAGTCTTTAATTTTAAAACTTTGTTTAGTTTCTCATCTCACGTTAAGTTGTAATGATATAGTCTCATATGAGTCTATCTCATAATAGTTAAATATCAAATAAAAATATTTCCTCCGTCCCAGTTCAAATTGCACAAATATCATTATAACGTTTTTCAAGAAACATGTTTGACTGTTAATATGTTTACCTACGTATAATAACGGCAAGTAAAAAGTTGAAATTTAGAAACTACTTGTTAATGAATTCAACAATATCACGTATGATAATATTATTGCTCATATTAGGGGTGATTGGTGTGGTTACCGTCATATTTTATTAATACCACGTACCATACCAATAATATCAGTATATTAATTTTAAGCCAATACCGTACCAAATCATTGGTATACCAACACATCGGTATACCAAAAGGTTGGTTGACATTGGTACGGTATGGTAGAATACCACAAGGTATAAGATCTAGTGAATTAATTTTATGCTCATAAAGCAAATTATCAAACTTTTCTATACAGTCTTAATTTTAGAAAATTGAACATTTTCCAATAAAAATAATAACGTAAGATAACATCAAGTTAAAAACTATAATCATAATAAAAAAATAATTTATCGCTCTGGTTATGTGCGATTTTCAGGCAGTGAACATGTAGATCATCGAAAACCATGAAACCGGGAAGGGGTCCGCCGCAAAAGAAGGTGTCCTTACCCAAGTTGAACTGGAGTCGAGCTGAAAGAGAGGAGAGCTGGAAATGCAGAATCAGGATATGTTTGAAGATCAGTATAACACAATTGCAGAGGTGATGGAGCAAACGGAGAAATTGACTGCATATGAGGTAACCCTGAGTAATTCAACTGTAGAAAAAAATAAGAATGTGAATGATAGACTGTGGGTGGATATTATTCAGGAAAATATGATTAATGAGAATGTTCCCCCAAATATGATAAATGGAGAAATTGAAGTAGAAATATAACTGAGTGATGTTAAATCTGAGCTGCTTTTCTGGACAAATGTCCTTATTATGTATGTGCTAGATGGAAATTTATCGATGAATGCTGTCAAGAGATTTATGGTCCGATTCTGGTCATTTATAACCCTACCGAGATTTTTACAATGATGAAGGCTACTTCATTATGAAGTTAAAAACCCTGGAGGATAGGGATGTTGTTCTGAGGAAGAGGCCTTATAAGATCTATAATCGAGCTATGTTTTTACATGTCTGGACGGAGAACTTCTCTATGAAGAATAATGTGGTGAAGAATGTGCCAATCTGGACAAAATTTCCAGGACTGCCATTACACCTATGGGGGGCAGGGGCTATAAGTTTGGGGAAGATAGGAAGGGCCCAATAGTTACATATGAATGTACTGCTGGAAAAATTTGTGCCTCTTATGCCAGGATCTTGATTGAGATTGACATATCTCAAAAGATACCTGAGAAGATAGGTATCAAGGATGTGAATGGAGAACGGCTAGAGCAGAAAATTGAACTAGAGTGGAAACCGCTATTTTGTAATAAATGCCAACAAGGAGGGCACATATGTTATGAAGCAGAGAAGAAAATGGTTTAGAAATGGCAGGTTAAACAGGGGCCAGATAAAAATAGGAAGGAAGAGGAGAAGGCTGAAGCTGTTGATAAAGTGAAGGTGATCAGAACACAAGGAGAATCTGAGGGGGAATGGCAGCAGGTGAAAACGCAGAACAAAGGGAAAAGGTGGATAAGATTGACCTGCATCAGGGGGATAAAAATAAGTTGGATCAAAATTTATCTTAGAGAGACAGAGAGTTTAGAACGACTCCTCTACCTCGTATGGGAAGGTTCCATGATCATAACTTGGAACGTGGTGGGGCTCAATAAAACAGCTAGAAATGCTGAGATAAGCTCTTGTCTCAGGAGAATGGATATAGACGTAATAGAAACCAGAGTAAAAAAGGCAGAAGAAGTGAGGAAGAAACTAGGAAGGAAATTGAGGTTCATAGATAATAACAGTTCACACCCCCAAATGGTTGAATTTGGATGTTATAGGATGAAAGCAAGATAAAATTGAAGTTCAGTGGGGAAACTGGTTAGTTTATCCATGTGCAGGTTTTTGAAAAAATTGTTAAGTTTCAATAATTTATGCAGCAAGCCAATTGAAGGAGAGGAACAAAATTTGGCATGACATAGAGAATTTGCACTCCAAAGTTGCTGGGGAATTATGGCTATTAATGGGAGATTTAAACAATGTGTTGTCTGTAAATGATCGAATTGGAGGGAATGAAGTAATGGCCTCAGAATTTTGGGACTTTCAACAAATGATGTGTAGAGTGGGGATTTTTTAATGTGAGTTTTTTACCTGGTTCAATAGACAGTTTGATAATGTGATATATTCAAAGATTGACAGGGCTTTGGGAAATATAAACTGGTTCCAAAAATTTCCAGAGGTCAAAGTTGAGGTACTTGAACCATGAATATCAGATCATGCTTTGCTGAAGATCATATTACATGAGGAGGAGAAAAAGATGAGGAAGCAGTTTAAAATGCATAATGTATTACTGGAAGACAGAGGGGTTCAGGAGGAGATTGAAAAGAGCTGGAAGATGGAAATCAATAGAGAGCTATATATAGAACTTGGAAAAATCTGGTAAGGCTGCAGGAAGTCCTAATCCCCCAATATTAAGAAAACATCAGGTGCAAAGAAGAAACTGGAGTCAGTTAGAAAAGAACTCACAGTGGCACAAACAAAACTGAGCAGCCAGAAAATGAACAAGGAATGCATAGTGAAGGTGGTGCAATTTACTGAAGAGATGATGAAATAGAGTGATATAGATGAGAAGTTATCCAGACAAAAAACTAAAATTGATTAGTTGAGGTTAGGGGATGGAAACAATGCGTATTTCCACGCATCACTGAAATCTAAAAATAGTAAGACTGGGATAAATGGATTAGAAAGGAGTGATGGAACAATGGTGACAGATCAACAAGGAATGGAGGAAGAGGTGGTGCAATATTATGGTGATCTAATAGGGAAAGCAGCTGAAAAGTTACAAGGGATCGATGTAGAGACTATGAGGCAAGGAACATAACTGAGTGCTAGAAGGGAAAGAAGTCTGATTCAGAAAGTAACTGAAAAGGAGATATAGAGTGCTCTAAAGGGAATTGGTGATTTGAAAGCATCAGGACATGATGGGTATAGTTCGAAATTTTTCAAGGAAAGTAGGGGATTATTGGGAGTGATGTGGTGAAGGTTGTAAAAGAATTCTTCGAGCATGAGATACTATATAAAGAAGTAAACATCACATTGGTGACACTGATACCAAAGAACCAAGCAGCAAGAAAATAGGTGAATTGAGGCCCATATCGTGCTGCTCGACACTCTACAACATTTTGTGCATCTGCTCATGCTGGAGTTTCAGAGATTTACTAAGTCTACTAGACTTGATGTAAATCAGAGTAAGTGAAGGGTCTACTTTGGTGGATGCGGTGATGAGTTGAAAGACAAACTAATGAAGCTGACTTGGTTAATAAGAGAGTTCTATAATTTAAGTACCTTGGTGTTCCACAGACAAATAGAAAATTCACAGTTTTAACATGCCAACCGTTGGTGGAGAGGATGACTAACAAGCTAAAACATTGGAGTGCGAGACTCTTGAGCAAAGCAGGTAGACTCCAGTTAATCAACATCGTTATGTTTGCCATAGTTAATTACTGGATGCAAATCTTTCCATTGCTGAAAGCTTTTCTAAAACATATTGAATCGATGTGTCGGTCCGATCTATGGAGAGAAACTGAGGAGATTACTAAAAAATATCCGATTTCCCGGGATAGGATATGTTCACCAAGAAGAGAAGGAGGGCTTAATCTGATTGCACTCATGGAACGGTGTTAGACTAAATCAATTAGAAGATTAGATTTGATTCTGTTTTGTTTAAGAGTTATACTTGGACTCTTCTACCTTCA
>JAULKM010089990.1:0-11269 GCA_032355605.1 Rubia tinctorum
CTAAATTCAATTTCATCCACACATTTCATTCACCTAAATCCAAGCACCTAAGGCTACCATGCCAATTCCAGTGAAACAGAGGGAGTATGTCTTTTTTTCCTTTCTTTTTTTGAAAATATGTCCAATATGTCTTTTAGTTTATTACTCTTGTATTTCAGCTCAATTTATAAAATTTTTTATTTATTAAATTAAAACTTCTGTAATTTTAATCATTGAGTTGATGTGTATTATTCTATGGTAAGTTATTTATTCACTATAATATATTTAAAATATCACGTTTCGAAAGATTAATTATCCTTAACAAAAAAATATTAATGGTTAAGCATACTATCTGACTTTCTACACATGTCTTTAAATTTTTTAATTTATGTTTAAATTAAAAATAATGAATCTGACAAGATATAAAATGTTAATACTCTTAATTAAATATGAAATTATTTTTACATTAAAAAGTATAATAATTATTTCAATTTTTTTTAGATTTAGCCTCATCGCAATGTCTTAGGACCATATATACTGTGAGAAAGAATGAGGCGAAAAGAAGAAAGGTATCCAAGTGTCTTAAGAATAAGGATCCACATAATCACTACACTTCCCAAATGCAACAGACAAAAAAAATATATTCTTATAGTCCTTTACCTTTTACAATTAAAAAAGAATAATTAATTTATTCGTGATTCACCACGGCTGCCTTCGCATTAATTCCATGCACACTGAATAAGGGAATGCCGTTGCCATAATTGTGGCCAAACAACGTGAAATTAAACAAATTACTTTGCTCCCAAGAAACCATTGCCACTTTAACATCCGAACCCCGTTATATTATTGCATACTCTTACAAACAAAACACATATCCGACAACAAAGATGGATGACGGAGGTATCGCCGGCGGCGGAAACGGCGTCAAGAACTCGTGCTGTAGCAACTCCATCCATTTCAAAGATCCGAAGAAACCGGCGGCGGATGCATGTTGCGGGGCTCCGGCCGTTATGAAGATGATTGTGAGTAGGGTGATGGCGGTGTTTTTCACCTCTCTGGAATGCTGTTATTGTGTTGCCATTGATACTAAAGATGACCCAGACTTTTCTAGCGGTAACTCGCCGTTAATATCCAACTGTCACCGTTAACTTGATGAATGAATTATAATGTATGTAAATATGTGTTGCTTCGTGATCATTTGAAATAATGTTCATTGTCACGCACGCAAAGTCCCACTATTGTATTAACGTTCTTTTTCGTTTCTTGCGTTTTACAATTATTTACCTCAATTCGGACACTCAACATTGTGTTCGTTTCAAATGATTTTTCTTCCTTTTCACTATGTCCTTCTTTTGTAATAGTAGACGGAGTTTTACGTTCCACTTTATCTGTTCCTTTTAATTCACTAATATTTTTAAATTTATTATTAATAATAACAATATTTTCACTACAATTCATTTAGTAATCAGTTTAAAAGAACATGACTGAATCAAAATTAGGTAAATTTAACCATAAATTTCATTTATTTATGAATGGGTAGCATCATGCTTGATTTTATTAGATTTATTGTGATATATATTCCAATATGTAAAGTTATGATATCATTTGCTATACTCCATGTATCAATTTTTTTTGTATGTTTGGGGAAAATTCCATGTCTAATGAATTGTGTAATTGTTGTCTTCCTCCATTTCTGCCCTATTTTTTCTCATTTCAAACAATTAATTTAATATGTATCAAAATTTTATTAATCTCTCACCAACACATAGAATTTATCCAACATTCAAAAAAAAAAAACCCTCCATCCATCCTCACGTGAGATATCTACACTTGTTTTATCAAAGAAAAAGAGACAGGCGGTGGGGATTGGGTTTTTTAGTGGATGTTATACTCAAACCCAACGCCTGTGTCGGACTAAATTTTATGCTTGTTATCAGATTCAAATGTGTGAGCAACAGCGGCCCACCAATGTAGTTTGGAATGGGCTTCATTTTGGTCCCATTAGGGCTAGCATTTTTTTTTCTGGAGAGAGTATCGAAAATCTCATCCAACAAATGAAGTATGGGATGGGCTTCACTTTTACTTGTTTTTTTCCACGATTTTCAATGATCACGTGACTTTTTAATCTTTACACCCACGCCTGGCACTTGAGCATTCTTTCATGTGGTAAAAGACATATTCAACCTTCAAATTTCAACTAAAAATGCTCTCTCATGGTTATATGTACACAGATTCTGGCACATAAGCATGGTCATGCCATATGATGAGTTGAAGGTAACAATATGTACAGAGAAATTTGTGTTATGGTTGGATTTTCACTTGTGTGTACTGGATAAGCGGGTATTAAATATTACTGGTGTTAAATTATCGTAACTTATCTCGTTTCACTATCAATAGTGTCGGAAGTTGAAACAAGCCTCGCATTTTAAAACGTTAGAAACTGGCTGGTAGTTGATTTGCTGATTGCATTGACTAATTTAATTATTTAAGAGTTAAGTGATAAAATGACCCTGAGTTTAGTCTGAAAGTTCTAATATAACCCTGCAATTTCAGAAAGTGTCAAAAATAACCTTTGACTTATTTGACTTTTTAGTCAATTGATTTATGGCCGGATTTCATGGGAAAGACAATTTTGCCCTTGAATTAAAAAAATGTCTAAGTACTAAAATGACCTGACTTTAGGCTAAAAGTGCCAATATAACCCTGCAATTTCATAAAGTGCTAAAATAACCCTTGTCCACGTTGACTTTTTAGTCTACTAGTTTACTGTCAGAATGAGGTGAAAATACAGTTTTGCCCTTATTTTAAAAAAAGGATAAAGTCACAAAATATGAAATGACGTTCTTGGCTTTTACTTTATATCTCATTTTCTTCTATTTTCCTCTTGCATTTTCTATTCTTCCCCATACTTTCTTTCCGCTCCACCATTCTTCCTGCTTTCTTCAGCCCAAAGCACAGAAACCGAAGCATCGTCCGACCGCTTCTCCTAGGAATTTCTCCTCTTCTCATTTCTCCTCCGTCTGACTGCCGTCGAAGCTCCCTTGTTTCTTTCTCCTTGAATACCACATCCAGCGGCCCTACTTCGATTCTCCGTCTCCGTCGTATGTGAGCCCTAGGTCGGATTTGGGGGCAAATAACAAAATTGGAAAACTGGGCATGGATTAAAATTGATATTGATGTTGTTTTGCTATGATTTCATCGTTACAGCCTCTTAAAAATGTGTGAAATGCCCTTACACAATAGTTCAAGTAGGGTTATTTCAATTTTTAAAAATGATAGGGGGAAGTACTATGGGGTACTGGAATTGACAGGGGAACCAACAGGACTTAATTATAGGGGAAGCAGCTGCCCTTAATTATACTATGAGGTAGCCCATGACGAATTGCATGTGATGTTTCCGGCGATGGCAGCGACTAAAGCAGAGAGATGTCACGACTTGGGTTCGGTGAGAAATGAGGAAGGGAAGAAGAGGCGTCTTCATTTTATTAACTATGTGCTGAAATAACCATGTCTTTATATTGTAAGTGAATATATAACCCCGACTTTATTGACTATGTGCTGAAATAACCATGTATTTTATATCGGAAGTGCAAATATAACCCTAACTTTATTGACTATGTGCTGAAATAACCATGTATAACTCTGAGGGGTATTTCGGCCAAACAAATTAGATTTTAGTTCTTTAGTCATTTCCTTTTTTCTCTTTACCGGAATTTACACGATCAACGCTGGAAAGATAGAATTTGGGTATATCGGCACAATTTTTTTAAAAGTTAAGGTTTGATTGACACATACAACAATAAGTTAGAGTTATTTTTGCACTTTCTAAGATTGCAGGGTCATATTGACACTTTTAATCTAAAGTCAAGATTATAAATGTAAATAACCCATTATTTAATAGCTGTAGTTATTTGTATGCATGTATTGGAAAAAATGAACGTATGGTCAACTCAATAACATGACATATAATGACATGAGTACAAGTAATCTCTCTAAATTCCAATTCGCTAAATTGATTCCAATTAACTTTTCACTAAAAATATCATTGTGAGAAATATTAATACACGATTAAGTAATATCTTTAGATTGGGATGAGTTTAATATTATTCATCGATATCAAGGATTCATCCGATGATTCCAACACCCAAATTCAACTTCCTTTCTAAACTTTGTTCCGAATACAGACAAGAGCTCCACAATTCATATTCCCCAAGGTTGTACCAATTTATTTTTTAAAAAAATTATTTTTCAAATAAAAAATTCAAATTGACTTTCTAGTAAACTTAACCAAAATTAAATATAATAAGTAATATAAATAATGGTGCAAAAAAAAAGTAATACAATATCAAGTTGGAATTTTACTAAATTAAATAGAACTGAATGGCTAATAAACTCAAAAAGACATGCTTGTACTTCCTCCGTTTCGTTAACAATGACACATCATTTTGGGTGTTAGAATTTAGGAGATGGTAATGAAATTGAATTGAAAGAAGAAAAAGTAAAATGAGTGGATGTAAAAACCTAAAAATTGGCATAACTAGCATATGCCACTATAAAATAAACATTCTAAATTAAACTGTGTGTCATTGTTAAAGAAACGGAGGGAGTATTACAGCAACACTTTTTAAATGAAAAGGAACGAATGATACTATAACAGGCAGTCGAAACAAACTCAAAATTAAAACCAGCCCTCCGTTCTCCGTTCTCCGTTCTATCTGTACTGGCACTCTTTTGGTCAATTGTTTCAAGTCACATTTAACCATAAGTTATAATTTATATATATATACACATACACACACATCATTATCATCATGTGAGACATTGTTGAAATACTTATGTTATGTATCAAATTTGTATATGTCATTAGTATATATAACAAAAGTTATCGGTTGTCATATATGGATTGAAAATGTTGACAAAATTTGTGCATATATATCTTGTACAGAGGAAGTATTTTGTTGAGCGTTTACTTTAGGATCAAAATTTTAATCGCAATTTAAGGAGCTATCTATGAAGTTATATTATATATATCTCATAGTTAAAGAGTACCACGCACCGACCATATGTATTTAAGTACGTTTGAACAAATTATACTACTAGCGTGGATTAATTAATTTATTACGATTATCATTGATATTTGACAATCAGTATATATTTTACATTTATTTCTAATAGTAGTAGGGGAACCCCAAAACCGGTATTGGTGCCCCTGTTTTGAAGTTAAATGTTAGGACCAGATTGCGACGGCCCAACTAAGTTATTTTCGAATAATTAATTTTATCAATTTCTCTAATTCTTGTTTTATCCAAGTCGTGACAACATCAGAAAACTGATCAAGCGATAAAAAAAATGAAATTACTATTTGATGTGCATTTATATAAAAATAATTAGCATTACCAATATCATTATACATGTATGTCATCGCTTTCGTCAGTTCGAAAGGAAAACCAGCAGCACTAGTTTTTGTAAGTACTTAAACGGCCTTATTTAAGTCCGATTTAAATTAATTTAATTGAAATTCTGTTATTTTTAAAATTAAATTAATTTTAGTTTAATTTTAAAAGAATAATATTAAATTGAAATTCTTCAATTTATTTATCTTCATCAATATAAAGAATCAACTCATTTCTTTCCCATTTTAGATAATAGTTAAACTATATAATTTTTTATCAAGTATATGTCACGACTCACGAGTGGAAATACTTCAACGCCTTTAAAGAAGTGACCCAAAATTGTAGTAATGTTCTAATACCGCATAATTAATTCAAAAGGTTGGTTTAAAGTCGTAATTAAACTAGTTTCCTTTACAGTCTGCTGAATCTGGCGAAGGATAATTAATCATGATTAGTACCCACTTTAACCTTTAATTAATGACTATTAACTTTCACCTGAAGGCGACGGATTAATTAAACGTATTTATGTTCAATGTCCTGTATTTAAGTTTAATTTAAGCCTAATAAAGAGTGAAAAGGGCAAAATTTCTCAGTGCTCGGAACCTCGTCATCTAAGGATCAACCATTCATGGGAAGATTTTTTCCAAAGCCCTCTCACTTATGGGTCAACCATCTAATGCAACTGTCGGAATTCAAGTCCATGATTATTGAAATATTTTATTAGACATTTAATTATTTGGCCGATCACGTGAGTACAATTTAAACATAACATGATTTATGCTATATAATAAGGCATGTTGCTAGATTGCCTAACGATTTGATGAATTATAACAATTTTCATTCATAGAAGAGATTATAAAGTTGAGATGATGATGTTTAGCTGAGATGATGATGTTTAGCTTTAGTTTCAATTTTCAGTTCTGAAACTTTAGGCACCAAAAATGTGTGTTAGTTTCTTTATTTCCTTTCCCACGTGTTACTGCTAGAGTGGTCACAATTTTTCCTGTATATAAACTACTCAGCTGCATCATTTTAATTTCAAGAACTGAAATTGGTTTGCTTTCTTCCAAATCTGAGCTGACCAGATATTTTCCATAACCGTCTCACTCGAGCAGTTATTTTGAATTGCTGGAATTTTAGATGGTATCAGAGCTGTCAGGTTTTCAGATCTAGTAAGAACTCATATCGGAATTGAACGGAGATGGCGTCGGGATCCAACAACGGCGGCGACGCTCAGAACAGAAATCTCAGGGTGCAATATCCTGTGGACGAAGATGAATTCGTTAAGATCCGTGAGAATGATCCTCCGTTTGTGGGCAGTACAGATCACGTGAATTTGGCGATAGTGATGAAGAAATTGACAGAGAGAAATTGCATCACTTGGAGAGAGGCGATGGTGAACGTGCTACGGGCAAGGGGCATGATGAGCTTGCTGACTGGAGCGTATCAGAAGTCGGCGTTGACCTCACCGGTGTACGAGCAGTGGGTGAAGGTGAACTCGACGCTGATAGGGTGGATTCAGAACTCGATTAGTGAGGATTTGTTGCAGGGATTCACATTTGCTAAGGATGCGAAGAAACTGTGGGACAAAATTCAAGAAAGGTTTGGTGTGAGTCAAGGACCGCTATTCTACCAGCTAATGGGAAGTTTGGTGGATCTGAAACAAGGTACTAAAACCTTCAATCAATATTACTCTGAGATGAAGCATATTTGGGATGAACTTGATATAATTAGACCTAAGATGAGCTGTAAGTGTTGTGAATGCGAATGCATCTATGGATTTAAGGAGTTGCATGATGATAGATTACAACAGTTTATGAAAGGCTTGAATGATGAGTATGATGCCTTGAGGAATCAGATTCTGGTTATGGAACCTTTGCCTTTGGTGAGCAAAGCTTATTCACTGTTTCACAAGCAGGAGCAACATAGAGATGTGCAAAATGCTGGTAGTTATGCAAATGAGAACACAACACTGTTTGTTAAACAAAGTACAGGACAAACATTTGGTCAGTATACCGTTGCCAAAGTTGCTCAGAGACAGAAGGAAATGGAAGCTAAGAAACTAATGAAATGTGACTTTTGTAACAAGACTGGTCATCTTAAGGATACATGTTTCAGGATTCATGGATACCCTGAGTGGTGGCCAGACACATCAAAGATAAAGTCTAAAATGTTTGCTCATGCTGCAAATTCTGGATCTATAACAGAAGGGGGGGATCACATGAGTCAAGCCACTCCACTTGAGCTTGAAGAATCCAAAGGAATGATGAATATGCAGTCTATGGTTCAGAGTTTGATTCAACAGGAGTTAGGAAAAATGATGAAAGGAAAGGCAAAGGAACTAGGAGGAGGAGCAGCTGAGCACCTCAACTATGCACATTTTGGTGATTTTTCAGGTAGCTTAATCTCTCATATCGTTAATTCTGCTACTATTTTTAAGAGTAATGACTGGATTCTTGATAGTGGTGCATCATCACACATGTGTAGTGATGTTCAAGCTTTTAGTTCCCTTGATTCTGTCATAAACAAAACCCCTATATATCTTCCAGATAAATCAACAGTTTTTGTAGATGTTGTTGGTTTAGTAAAACTCAGTAATAATATCATCCTTCCTGAATGTCTGCATGTTAAATGCTTCAAGTTTAACTTGCTTTTTGTCAATAAATTGTCAAAACAGTCACAGTTTCACTTTGATTTCCATCCTAACATCTGTATTATACAGGACCTCAAGACTAATAGAGTCATGGGAGTGGCACCTGAAATGAATGGTCTATACATACTCAATGAGAAGTCATTCTTACCAGAAGAAATGAAGAAATACCTTCTTGATTCTAGTCTAGGGCATTTGTCACTACATTCTGCTTTGCTATATGCAAATAATGTACTAGCCATAGATAGTCAGATTTTACACAACAAGTTTGGTCATCCTTCAAATGCTGTGTTAAAACACATGAACATGCCTGTTCTGAATTCTGTTTGCACTGTTTATCCCTTGGCAAAACAATGTAGGCCATCTTTTCCAGTTTCTGATATAAATACTACTTTTGCTTTTGAGTTGATTCATTTAGATGTTTGGGGACCATTTAAGGTCAAAACCACAGATGGATGTCAATATTTCTTGACCATTGTAGATGACTTTACCAGGACCACTTGGACCTTTTTACTCTGCAACAAAACCAAAGTTCCATCTCTGATTGAATCATTTCTGAACATGGTCAAAAATCAGTTTGAAATCACAGTCAAGACCATTAGATCAGATAATGGCACTGAATTTGTAAATAATTCTTGTCAGCTTCTTTTTACCAAATTGGGAATTCTTCACCAGAAAAGTTGTCCATACACACCCCAACAAAATGGGGTGGTGGAAAGAAAACATAGACACCTTCTTCAAATAGCCAGATCCTTCATGTTTCAGTCACAACTACCTATTCATTTTTGGGGAGAAGCCATTCTTGCAGCTACCTACACAATAAATAGATTACCCTCACCAGTTCTAAGATGGAAATCACCTTATGAAGTCCTATTTTCAAAGGCACTAGATTTTTCATACATGAAAGTTTTTGGCTGCCTTTGTTATACCTCAAACCTCAGCCCACACAGACACAAATTCAGCCCTAAAGCTAATCCTTGTGTGTTTTTAGGTTACTCCATCAATCACAAGGGATACAAAGTGTATGATTTGGTCAACAAAAGAACCACAATTTCAAGAGACATCGTGTTCTATGAAGATGTTTTTCCTTACATCAAACCTGATCCCCATATTCCCATACACCCTTGTGCTGATCACATCATTTCTGATAATTTATCTTGTGTATCCATTGATCAGCATGACACACTCATACATACAACTCCCACATATCATACCTCATCTGAATCCACCATACCATCTCATACTCAGAACATGTCTTCTCCATCATCTCCAAGTCATTCTCCAAATTCTTCTTCTTCTTCTTTCTCTACACCACCTTCTACACACAATCCCCATTCTCCTTTTTCTCATTCACTCAGTCCATCTCCCCTTAGGAAAAGTCAAAGAACAAGAACACAACCAAAATGGATGCATGATTTTGTCATTAATTCTGTCACTGATTCCAGTGTTTGTATTCCTACCTTTTCTTAATCACACACTACTTTTGTTGCACAATTGTCAAGAATTCCTGAGCCTTACTCTTATAAGAAGGCTAGTGGAATTTCTGAGTGGGAGACAGCTATGGCCTAAGAGCTTGAAGCCCTTGAAACTAATCACACTTGGGATTTAGTTTCTTTGCCTGCAGGGAAGAAGACAATTGGCTGTAAATGGGTGTATAAGGTTAAGTGTAATGCAGATAGGTCTGTGGAAAGATACAAAGCCAGACTTGTGGCAAAAGGTTTCAGTCAAATTGAAGGGGTTGATTATTTTGATTTTTTTCACCTGTTACTAAATAAGTCAATGTCAGATTATTTTTAGCTTTGCTGCTGCTCAGTCTTGGAATCTGCCCCAAATTGATGTCAATAATGCATTCCTGCATGGTTACATCACTGAGGAGCTCTATATGATTCCACCTCAGGGATACACAAAGGCTCTTCCAGGTCAAGTGTGCAAGCTCAGAAAGTCTTTGTATGGTTTAAAACAGGCCTAAAGAGAATGGAATGCAGAGTTCACTAGGCATCTCATTTCTTATGGCTTCTCACAATCCAAGAATGATCACTGTCTATTTTTGCACCACAACTCCACAGGTTGCTTAGCTCTCCTGATCTATGTTGATGATGTCCTCATTGCAGGAGATTCAGAAGTTGACATCTCCAAGCTTAAGGCTTATCTGCATTCTCTATTCACCATCAAGGATCTGGGGTGTGCCAAGTATTTCCTTGGCATTGAAATAGCTAGGTCAGATGTAGGTTTATTCCTTAGCCAGACTAAGTACATCACTGACATCATCACTGATCTGCACATGTCTAATTGCAAGAGTGTTTCTAGTCCACTCCCAGTTTCTTGGCAACAAGAGGATGATTCACTTCCTCTTCTGTCTGATGCTGGCCCTTTCAAAAAACTCATTGGGAGATTGCTTTACTTATCATTTACCAGACCTGATATAACCTTTGTTGTGCATCAGCTTTCTCAATTTGTACAAGCTCCATCAACCCACCATTGGGATTCTGCTCTTCATATTGTCAAGTATCTAACAAGCTGTGCCACTCATGGTTTATTCTTCCTGCTACCAACACTCTCACTATCTCAGCTTTTTGTGATGCTGATTGGGATACATGCAAAGTCTACAGGAGGTCAACTACTGGGTATTGTGTGTTTATTGGTGATTCTTTAATTTCATGGAAAGCCAAGAAGCAGCACACTGTTTCCAAATCCTCTGCTGAATCTGAGTATAGGGCACTCTCAATGACTACTTCTGACCTCAAGTGGATCTCCTTCCTGCTGACAGATTTCAAAATCCCTCTTTCCCTGCCTATTCCTTTACACTGTGATAATATTGCTGCCCTGCACATCACTCAGAACCCTAAGTTCCATGAGCACATTAAACATATAGAGATTGATTGCCACTATGTCAGGGATGCCTTTAATGATGGCTTCATTGATCCTCTCCATGTGTATTCTTCCTGCAACCTAGCTGATGGCTTCACCAAGCTTCTTCCTCATGCTATTTTCCATCCTCTTCTGGTCAAGATTGGATTTTGTTACTCACAAAAATCTCATCTTGAGGGGGGGCGTGAAGAGATTATAGAGCTGAGATGCTTTGAAATTTAGGCGCCAAGGTCGATACGGTGTAGTTTCATTTCTTAGCTCATGTTCCTACGTGTCACTGCTAGAGTGGTCACTACATTTCCTGTATATAAACAAATCAGCAGCATCATTTTATTTTGAGTGAAGTAATTGATTGAATTTCTTTCCCCAAATTTGAGCT
>JAULKM010089999.1:0-11269 GCA_032355605.1 Rubia tinctorum
GATTTTATAGTACTCGCAACGTAGAATCCAAAAATGTCATCCACCGGACCCAATTCATTTCGTATCCTACTCAAAACTGAGCCCAAAAGTTGACAAAAATCAACTATTTTCCAACACAAACATAATTAGGACGAAGAGAAGCAATGTACTTTGATGGTTGTTTCATATTAATCGGGCTATCAAAATCATCATTAGGAAGATATTTTTGACATCTAACTAATGAATGAACCAATAACCAAGAGCAGCAGCCGGAACAACACTAATATTAGAGTGATAAACGATGTCTTTAGTAGCTTGTAATCACAGAATATATATATGGCAATCTTATAGAAGAAAAAAATATATACGAGAGCAAAGAAAACCCAAGACATCTGAGAAGCTACTGTTTCTAATTTACATTATTACTGCAAATAATTATATATCTTAATTTTTTTGAACTGCAACTACAACACTACCGTTCATAGAGTTTTTTGTTGAATTTTTTTAAAATAAATGAAATAATAATATACTTTAAATTTATGTATTGTACTTTTCAACTTAAATAGACGATAAACTATACTTGAATGTTAAATTACATAAAATTATAAATATATAAATATTTTAGTTGTAAAATATAATTTTAAATTTATATATACTTATTTTATATATTTCTTCTAAAATTCATTATGAAATTTTATATTTTACGCCAAATAAAAATTTTGTAAGTAAAAATATTTTATCAAATCATTTTCAAAACTTAAAATTTTCATTACATATTTTAATATTGTAACTAGTGATACTATCTTAATAAGTAATCAATGTTAAATGTAACTATAATTTTAAATATATATATATAATTTTTAAAAAATGGATTTATCTTTCCTTAATTAAATTTCAATATACTTGGATTCTTAAATTTTATGTTTATGTATCAAAATTTTATATTCTTTCAATAATAGCCAAAATAATTTTATTAATTAAACATAGATGTAAAAAAAATTAGAAAAAAATATTACTACTAAATTTTTTTATACTTGTTTTAATATTTTATTTTAAATTATTTTAAAAACCTACCAAAATTTGACGAAGACTGGATTTTGCAAATCCTACTCAAAATCTAAAATTTGACAAAATTTAGATTTCAAATCCTTAAAAATTAGACTTCAAATTTAAATATAAATATAATCTTTTCATAAATTATTTTAAAAAATGTACATCACTTATAACGAGATGTTATCACTACTGCAGGACAGGGGCAATAGCACCGATAAAACACTCCATTTGCACCGGTATTTTGTCCCTCTGAAATACCGCTGCGTAATTAGAGTGGTGTACCATGGGAAGTTACATTGCCGGTGTTATTGAATTCAATGAATACTCAACACTACTAATCAACTAAGGTAGATAAAACTGACTCGTATCAATTTACGCTAATATAAAAAAGTGCTTATAACCAAGGTAACTACATCAATTAAAAAAAGTTAATTGCTTTGTAGCAAGCAGTGTTCAAGAAGGTCAGAGACTTGCTTCTGTCTTGATCTCCACATTCATCCTACTTAATGAAAAGGCCAGCACTCCAAATTCATTAAATATTTGCTTGTCAAAATTTAAAAGAGTGACACCTTGATATAAAATTAAAAGGAGTTAGTCGAAATCCCCACACGAAAAATGTATCCAGACCACAAATAAGAAAAACTTATCGGTGAAGAGCACGCACATGAAGTAATTGAAGCATCTAAAAATGTTTGAACTCAGGATAACAGATGTATCTTGCAAATTAGAAACGTTTGAAGCAATGTAATTCTGAAAAATAATCACACTAAACAAAAAACACAAACAGAGAGAGATGAGACCAACCTCATTCGCAGTGGAAAACACACAAATCGATGCTGATGAAGACCACACAAGTAAATGATGGCGAAATAAAGCACGAAAGTGAACAAACCAATTAGCCTTACTTAGCACTTTTCTTAATCTCAGCAACGAGTTTCTTCTCCTGTGTTTGTAGACCTTGCCTCTCCATCTCTATATCTTGAATTGATCGATCCAGCACGCACTTATTCTCCCGCAACCACTCTGAAAATTACAACAAAAACACTTTATTTACAAATAACTGCCATTTAGCAACCAATAATTCCAAATTTAAACCAGGCATTTTCTAATTTCTCAAAACCTAAGTAAACCCAATTTTATGGTAATGGATGACGCAACTCCTACTTCAGCATCACTTGACCCTCCACCACACTCTAATCCGGCCTTATAAATTATTGGATCAAATTCAAGTGTGTGAATGAAGAAAATAGAAAATAATAGCCAATCCATAAGAGCATAAAATAGAGCTAATGTTCCAAACATAAACCCTAAACAAATCAATTGACCAAGTAGAAAAATGCAAAACTCAAATTATCCTAATTAGATCTCCAAGTACATAATATGAATCTACCTTACCTTGTAATAAGTAGGGCCATCTTTTTCAACTAACCTCTTATCAAACTCGTACTCCACATTCTACAAACACATTGCAACAAAAAAAATTATAACTTAATCTCAACAAATACCCAACCCGGTAATAAAAAAATCCATCAGAATAAAATAAAAAATCATAGCTCACCGGAGTTTGATTAAAATGAGCATGATTTTAAATTTCTTCACGAAATCATGTGTCGCGGCGGAGGATTCAGTTTCAGTGATGATGAGGCATCGTCATCTGTCACCATGGTGGTAGGGATGAAGAGGGTGGAGGTCGCCGTGGGTGGAGGTCGTCGAGGGTGGAGGTTGCCAGGGGTGGGTAGAGACGGAGGTCGTCGGAGCATGGTGTTAGAGGCGGAAAGTGTGTAGGTGGTGAAGGGTGGGGGATGATGAGGTGGGAATAGAATTAGGGTTTCAGATTATATTTATAGAAATAAGTTTTAATGGTTGAGATTAAATCAACAAAAGAAATGAATGGTTCAAATGAAACCAAATTTCCTTTTTTTTTTTTAAATAACTAGCATCTGTATAAATTGGACAATACCGCTGCAAATGTATATAATAAGTAGTTGCTTAGCGCTGCTTTAAATGGCTTTTTTCCTTTCTTTTTGGAACCCGGGAGCAAGCCCGCAATATTTTTTCTAAGTATCTACCACCGATATAAATTGGACAATACCGGTGAAAATGTATATGAAAATGAGCTGCTTAGCGTTGTTTTAAATGGCTTTTTTCCCTTTATTTTTGGAACCTGAGAGCAAACCCGTGATATTTTTTCTAAGTACCTAGCACCGGTATAAATTGGACAATAACGGTGCAAATGTATATAATAAGCAAATGGTTAGCGCTGCTTTAAATGACTTTTTTCCTTTCTTTTTGGATCCCGAGAGCAAGCCCGCGATATTTTTTCGAAGTACCTAGCCTCGGTATAAATTGGACAATACCGGTGCAAATGTATATGAAAAGTTGTTGGTTAGCGCTGCTTTAAATGGAATTTTTTCCTTGGAACCGAGAGTGAACCCGCGATATTTTTTCTAAGTACCTAGCACCGGTAAAAATTGGAAAATACCGGTGCAAATGTATATGAAAAGCAGTTGCTAAGCGCTGCTTTAAATGGATTTTTTTTTCATTTCTTTTTGGAACCCGAGAGCAACCCCGCAATATTTTTTCTAAGTACCTAGCATCGGTAGAAATTGGACAATACCGGTGCAAATGTATATGAAAAGTAGCTGCTTAACGCTACTTTAAATGGTTTTTTCCTTTCTTTTTGGAACCCGAGAGCAAACCTGCGATATTTTTTCTAAATACGTAGCACCGGTATAAATTGGACAATACCGGTGCAAATATATTTGAAACAGTTGCTTAGCACTGATTTAAATGGGTTTTTTCTTTTTTTTTTGGAACCGAGAGCAAACCCGCGAGATTTTTTCTAAGTACCTCGCACCAGTACAAATAACGGTGCCTAAGTAACAAATACCAATGCTAACTTCGATATTTCACAATTTTAATCAATCACTCCAAAATTTTGAAATTCATTTTCCCGCACAATTAAATAAGAAACGACCGTGTGTTCAAAATTTGGGCTACAATGGGTGAACGGAAGCGCTTCTAACATATTTATAGAAAATTACGCTATGACCCAAAAATTCGTTACAACATTATCCTTCTCTAAAAAATACACATTTTTTGTTATTCTTGCATAAATATAGACATAGAAAATAAATAATTTTTTTGGTGAAATGTTGGAAAGCGCTAATATATGTTCTAGATTAACTTAAAATTGATTATTTAGAAGTAAGAAAGGAACATCGTAAAGAATTACAGATATATTCTTGTGCCAGATTGTTGATAAATATTTTGTTACGGACTTGGAAAATACAATGGGGGTGTATAAGGTAGCATCACATTCAAGCGGATTTCAATTTCGAGTTATGAGTAAAGTTTTTACCTTTTGCACTTAGGTCCCTCCAAGAAAGTTGGAGTTGTCAAATCACAAAAATGGTGGCACCAAAATGCAATTCAATAATATACGATTGTGAATTTGCGATTTGGGCATGTATGGGTGAACGAAAGGGTCTCTAAAGTCAACATTGATTATATCTACACAATCTTTGAAAATTACACTATTGCCCAAAATTGTGTTACCCTATCATCAATTGCTCCAAAATATACGATTTTTGTTATTCTTTCCAAAATACAGAAACATTAAATAAAATTATGTTTTGGAGAAATGTTGGAAAGCGCTAATACATGTTCTAGAGTTATTTAGAGTTGATTACTAGTAAGAAAGGGAAATTGGAAAGGATTGCAAATATGTTCTCGTGCCCGATTGTTGATAAATATTCTTGATGGACTTGGAAAATACAATGGGGTGTATAGGGTAGTATCACGTTTGAGTGGATTTGAATTTCGAGTTACGAGTAAAGTTTTTTACATTTTCCACTTAGGTCCCTTCAAGAAAGTTGAAGTTGTCGAATCACAAAATTAGCAATACGAAAATGCAATTCAATAATATACGATTGTGAATTAGCGATTTGGGCATTGATGAGTACATGAAAGGGTCTCTAGAGTCAACATTGATTACTTTTACACATTTTTGAAAAATTACACTATCGCCCAAAATTGTGTTACCCTTTCATAGACACTGATAATAGCACCGGTATCTGTCATTTATCCCTATGTCATTGCTAAAAAATTACCCGTCCAGGTACATTTTCTTCTTAGGCACCGAAATCTGGTACCGGTGCTAGATTTATTCATAAGCACCGGTACTTTGGTTTATTGTCCACTTACCGGTGCATATGTTATCTATAGCACTGGTATTGTCCTCCTACCAATAATTAATATTGTTACCTATGTACCTGTTTTCTAGTAGTGTATAAGCACTATCTCTATCGAGTGGGTCTCAGATGTTTTCTAGTAGTGCATAGTACTTATGGACAAGCCAAGAATATATTTGCAATTAACAAAAACTATAAAAATTCGCAAGTCGGCCCGGGTTATAACAAATAAGCCCAGTCTTTCTCTTCTCCTTCTTCAAACCCTTCTTTTTCCTTCTTATTCCTTTTGCGAACCAACCAACAATCCCTCATTCCTTTTTCTTCTTCGATTGATTTGCAATCATTCCTCTTTCTTCGATCGACAAGTTCCTCAAACATTCCTTCTTCTTCGATCTGCAAACTTCCTAACGACCAAATCCTTCTCCAATTGATTCATCTTTTTTATGAGCTCTTCAAACGAACAGTTAATGTCCGGCGAAATATGCAATGAGCTCTTCACCCTGCAACAAGATATACATCAACAAATTTCAATTTTAAATAAATGAAATTTAGTTTCAAGAGGATAAAATTTCACCTAATAGTGTCCAATATATGAATTTTCCCATTCGAGTGAGTTTATCTTGTTAAATTGCCTTCGATGTAAATGAAATTGTTGTTGAAAGTTCTACTACTATGAATTCTTCTGCTATGAACATGTAAAAAACATGTGGCAAATATTCGAAAAATGAACTAAATACTGCTAAAAAATTTCATATACACTATGCATTTGTCACCTTGCAATACGTATTGTTTGTATTAGAACATGCACCTGTTTTAAGATTTGTGTATATGAATTATGAAACTTTTCCAGGAGATCATGTATAAGTTAAGTTAAAATTTGACAATTTAAAATTGTCATATTAACTTTGCATTAATTACTTTACAACACATGGTTTTTAAATAAAAACACACGTCTGATTTTAAATTGTCAAATCTTTTATGAATAGAAAAACGTTGCCATGAGATAGTGCATGAGTTACCTTATGAATCATTTTTGCTTTGTTAAAACATGCATGTTAGCAAACAACTAGTACTTCTTACAATATACATAACAGAGGTCACATAATTTTGTAGTTTTTCAAATTTTCATATGTTGTCATTTAATACCTCACAATATATACTGATTACATTAAAACATGTATTTCTTTTAAAAAACATGAGCAGATTTCCCTGATTTAAATCAAAGAGGGGTCACAGAAAGTCCTGCCTTCGTGAATGCAACACATGTAAAGCATTGCATATTTTGTATAAAAAACAGGTAAATTCTGTCATTTTCAAACACAATAGGGGCTCTTAACATCTAAACAAAACGGAAGATAAAGTGCTTGTGACAGAATTCTTCCATTAGAGAACTTACAATTATAACAATATTCCCATCTAGATTAACTAACAATTTCTAATACAATGAATCAACTGCAATCTTCAATTTTAGTGTCATCTTCATTTTAATCCTCCTAGTGTCGGAACGTCTTGTGGAGTCTAATGCTCAATATTATCTGATTCATTAAAAGTTATAACCACTTCAAGTTTAAATCCAACTCCTGCAAAAAGTCATACACGTTGGATATTAACAGTTGCATCATATAAGCAAATGAGTGCAATTTATTATTCAAAACGAACAATAATCAACAATAAAAATAAAAGTCAAACACAATGAAACTAACAAGTACATACTGGATACTAAAAGATGCAATATATAAGTAAAGAGATGCAATTCTTAATTCAAAACAACAACCAATAAAAAATTTAAAAACAAAAGTCAAACACAATAAAACTAACAAGTACATATTGGATACTAACATATGCAATATATCAGTAAGCAGGTGCAGTTCCTAATTCAAAATGGACAAGCAACAACAAATTAAAATAAAAAGGCATACACAGTACAACTAACAAGTACACACTGAATGCTAACATATGAAACATATAAGTAAATGGATGCACCTCGTAATTCAAAACAAACAATCAACAACGAATGGAAAAAAGGTCATTCACAGTACAACTAATAGGTACACGTTGGATAATAACAGATGCAAAATATAAGTAAACGAATGCACCTCGTAATTCAAGACAAACAATCCACAAATTTATTGTAATAAAAAGGGAACAATTCAAAACCATATCTCAAAAAACGCACCTAGCAACTCAAAACACTAAAAAACGATGTCTATCTAACGCTCAACAAAACGAAGAACATACATACAAGATTTGAAAAATCTAACAACAATTGAGTAATCACTGACTGTAGTACCAACATCTCGACCAATTCATTTCGCTTGACCTATAAACTAGTGCAGATACATAACAAAATCAATCGAAAATAATAAAAAAATGCAGAAAAATCAAACAATAATACTTATACCTACAAATATTCACATGATCAAAAAATATATTGAACTAGAAGATAAAAAAAGCTACAAACCTAATAATCTGACCTGATGTGATGATTTTCAAGGATTTTTCTCTAAGAATTGACCCAGAAAAATCATCAAAAAAATGGAAACGCGACGCCGGAAAATAAGCGCAAAGAAGAGACAGAATAGAAGCAGAAAAGTGCGATGGCAAAGAAGTGGAGGAGAGGCAGCGAAACAAGGCAGAGAATAGGTGGAAAACTGGAAGAGAACGAGATAGGCGAAGAAGAACGATGAGAGAGAAAATGCAGACTAAAAATGAGTAAGAAGAAATGGTTCAAGAAAGATATAAGGAAAATTAAAAATTAAAATAAATCATTATTTTCAATTAGTATCCAATTTCTGATTAATTACAAGGTGGACCTTATTTTTCAAAATAATCTCTAATATGTTCATAAACTTGCGTACATTCTGTATTTTTTGAGACTGTCACATCTCTATCATTTCTCTCAAAACTATGTGAAGGGAGGTTAAATAATTACAATCGATCAACGGAACTGAAGTAATAAAGAAAAGTTTGAGGCTTGTTCCACTTTTCAATTTTACCCCCAAAACAAACCCTAAATTTGAAAGTGGATGTCCTTTTAAAAAAAAACAAAATAAATTATCTTCTGAAAATGTGCATGTTCGGTTTGATTAGACGAAAAGGCTATTGACTTTACCCCACCCTAATCGCAATCACATGCACCTTTTCAGGGGAGCCCCATGCACATTATCATTTCATTACCTTTACTAACAATTATTCTCTCCAAATAAATTTTTGTTTTATATTTATCTTAATACCAAAAACTTGTTTCACCCAATCTAAAATTTAGACTGGGATTATGATGCAACTATCAAACATTTTAATTGGGATGAATTTCTTTTTAAAAGTTGCAAGTGAATTTGGGAAATATAAGTTTTGTGTTAGTTTTTTTAGAAAGGTCTCTGTCTAAAATTTAGACTGTCTCACAAGAGACCATCTCTTGTCTTAAAAGCAAATAGCTAGACTGATAATACTTTAAATTCGAATTTGCGATTTAAAATAATGTGCAATGTGAATTTGGCTCCGAGTCCCCACAATCTGCACACTCCTCGCGGAGTTCGAGTTCGCCGATGTCGTGATTGCCGATGACGACTTGCTCTGACTCGTGCTGAAGTCATCAGATCATTCCCCTTCTTCCATAATTTCATCACGGCGTCACCGTTTTTGCTCATAATTGGCTTGCTCTCCTTCTCTACGGTGGCGCCGCCGTGATAAGAGTCCTTCACGCGATCGATTTCCTTGAACACCATCAGCACTAGTCTGGAACTTTTTTGGAGGCTAATACGACACCGTTTCTTGAGATTGGAGAGGGGGAGGAAGATTAGGACGAAGATAACGAAAGTAACGACGTCAGTGGTGGATCAGAGCTAAAGGCAGAGCCGCGGCGCTCAAGGCGGAGCTATAATGGTTAGAATTGGAGGAAGAGTTTCAAATTAGGGTTTCAGGAAATTTGGTATCTATATGATTTAAACTTTTTGATAATTGCACGTTAAATACTCCAAATTTATATACATTTTTTAAAGAGAAATTCATCCCAATTAAAATGTTTAATGTGTGTAATGATCTCTGTATAAATTTTAAGTTGGTTAAAACCAGACTCGTGCTAAAAATATACAAATAAATACATCTAAATAGATATAAACCTAACAAGAAATACAAACAAAATTATTAACGCACAATTTATACAAACATATCAATAAAAAATTTAATCAACTTATGATATAAACGCAACAATATTGCTTTTGCAGTAATCGGGCGGGGACGTGCATATATGACTTAGATATATACTCTCTCCCTTCCGCCATTATTGACATATTTACTTTTTCATATTTTTCAATGATCATGTTTGACCGTCAATAACTCTAGTTATATACAACAATTTCACGTTAAAAAATTAATATTTAGAAAATCGATATTAAGACGAATCTAACAATATCTCACATGATATATTTATCATAAATATATTAGCTCATACTTAGAGTCAATTTTTTAAAATTTAATTTTGAAAATGTAAATATGTCAATAATGATGGAACGGATGAAGTAGATGACTTTGCACGTGAACCTTTAACACAAAATTTTCGTTTTGTAACCTTCTAATTTCCCCCAAAACTATTTGCGTTACTACCAGATTTCAGGTCCATTTTAATTAATATAATCCAATGCATTATTATGATGAACATGCCCATTACTAATGTTGCAAATTAGTAGGGCACATTTAATTATGCTGCAAGTATACTATGAAGTATCGGTTTAGCTGAGGGACTGGCTTAGTTACGTAATTAACTACCTAATGATCATTCCATAACTATTTGAAATATCCCAGTGTCTTAATTACACTATCATAACCTAGCTATTCCAGCATCGGAGTCAATTTACAGTTCTTATACCGTATCTGTTAGTGACGGAACCACGACAAAATTTGAGAGGGATTGAACTACATAGACATTTTTGGGACGGACAAATTTTCTTCTTGGGCGAAACCCTTTTCAAATTTAATGAGCCGGGATGGACAAATTCATGAAAAATGTTACTTTCTTAGTTCGCCAGAGTTTACCGGGGCGGCCGCACTGGCTTGCTCCGATGTAGTTCCGCCAGTGCATGGTGCACCATGCATGTGCATTATATGGAGGAAATCTCCGAAAATTTGGCATGTTCATAACGTTATGAACAAGCCACTTTACTTTTTTAACTTAAAATTTATATTTTTTAAATATATATATTGTATTTTATAAGTTAAAATATGTGCTAATAAGGTGTGTCTGAATGGGAAAATGTAAGAAATGTGATATAAAAGGTACAATATTTAACTTTAAAAAATACTTCATTTTTAATAAATTTAATGTTTAATTTAACAAATACAATGTTTAAGTAAAAAATAAAGTGTACTACTATCCATAACTTAAGGACATGCCACCATTAGTGGAGAAAGAGATGATTAAAGGCAGTTCCATCGAACCAGAGAATGCACCTTAGAACCGTCTTCTCTGGCTCTGCATTTAATTGGGCCCGAAATAGTTTCTGAACTCGGAAACTATTTCTAACATTTCAAAAAAACAACTAGCACAACAAAGTCAAATCTGGAGCAACGGTGTAAATCAACACAACAAGTGTAAATTGGACATTCAGAAACTATTTCTGACCTTTCAAGAATATAGCTATCGGAAACTGATTGGTCTCTAGCAGCACGGCAAAGCCAAATCTGGAGCAACGGTGTAAATCAACACAAAAGGCATAAATCAAACACAAGAACACAATAGCAACGCAGACATAAATCACAAGAACAACAATGACAGTGATGCGATTTTGGCGGAGAACTTCGGTGTCGAGTGATCTCCACCCGCGGAGGGTTTCATCTGCAGCGTCGATCTATAGCGGTGGTGAGCGGCTTCTATGATGGTGCGAGTAGATGGGCGAATATCGGTGGCGGAGATACTACAGGCGGAGGCAAAGTCGAGCGGACGGGTAGACTTCACGGCGGACAAGCGGAGGCGAGCGATGGGCAGACTTCACGGCGGACAAGCGAGGGCGAGCGACGGACGGACTTCACGGCGGACGAGCGGAGGCAAG
>JAULKM010090019.1:0-11269 GCA_032355605.1 Rubia tinctorum
AGAGTATCCAAAGCATAAAAGGCTACCAAAATGAGTACAAAAGATCCCAAAATAACTATATAAAATGGACACACCAACACACGCCTCACTGCCATCTCCATAGTTATCGAAGGTGCCACACCCTTCGATATACCCATAGGCATTCAGGGAGAAGTAACCTAATATCCTGCTGCCGCTAGCATTTGCGCCACCTGCACCAAATCCATCTTTGAACCACACACTCTCATCTTTTGATTTTCCTATACAGTCCGTTCATAGTTCTCGATGTAAGAATTGCCAGAAACTTCTGTAAAGCGCCCATCTCTCTTGTCATGTGAACCAACAAGTATGTTTTGCACTGGACTTGTGTTCCCAACACCAGGCTCCAGATTAACCTACGCGTGCCTCGAGGACCCTGCCAGATCAGCTTGAGGGGCCTTGGTAGGCAGCGGATTGAATCTGCTCAAGACCTGCATTGTCTCATGATCAACAATCGAGACTTGCACCATTCCGGGCGCGATTTTCGAGACTTGCACCGACTCACATTCAACATTTTACGACATTGGGGGATTAGTCATCTTGTTCTTTATCCAGTACGGGGATTGTACCTCGTCACCAACGTCTGTTCTCTTCAACCTTAACCTCTCACTCCTCTTTTGAGTAGCCATAGAAGTGGACATAAACCAAGCAACTTGAATCTCGCTTAATCATTCCCACTTGGTGTGCCAATTGATGTGTCTCAAAACCGATCAAGCAGAACCATTAAGTTCCTTGGTCGTGATCTGCAAATAAACAAGCTCTGACAGGTCACAAGGGAAAACTCTCTAATGTTAAAGTCAGTAAAGTTGTATGAATGCTGTAAAAAAGTATAATCAATTAAAAATCTGTAAGTATCTTGTATTTATACCTATATAACTCTTGTAGTATTAGTCTTCAACTCTACCTCTTAATTGTCAGTAAATACGGTCATCGGGTTTGATCGTTTCCAATATCTCTATCAGGTTAAAGTAGCGGAGTACTATCGCGTGTTGTGCAATATTATTAATTAAAATATCTGGATTAAGTTTTTTTTGTATATGTTGTGTTTTATATTTAAATTGAAAACAAAGAATTTTATTAAAAATTTTACAATTTAGTCATCTAAGAAAAACTATGTGAGATAGTTAGAAATCATTAAATATTGAATACAATAAAATTTGATTTTTTTAATATTTCATTAAAATTATTTAAAAATGAATTATTTATATGTTGAAATTCATTTTAAAGGGCTATCATAATTATATGTATCTCATTGCAATAAATAAGAGTAAATATCAAATGACCTTATTAGTCTCACTAATTATAAAATGTTCTCATTTCATAGTTAATCGGTCTAAAACAAGAGTTTGTCATGTATAAATTAATAAATAAATAATATTTATAAATGTTTCTATCAGAAGTACTGTATTAGTGTATAAAAAATTTGAACATTTTATTTTTTAAATTACGTGTTTCTTTAAATTATATATATAGTACAATGAGATATTTATGATTTTAATTATATCTTAAAGTTTTATATATTTAACAAGTTATGATTGATTATATATAGTAAAAAATTAAAATCAATTGCATATTATAATATTAGTATAAGTTATGATTGATTATGTATAGTGAAGAACTAAATCAGTAGCATATTATAATATTAGTATGTTATTTTTTGATAAATTGGATTTAGTTTAGTCAAAATGACTTCAACATCTCCAATCGACAACATCATCGTGAAAGCAAACAATTTCTATTATATCGTATTTGGGAATAGGCCCAACAAGTGTGACATCCCGATTTTACCTCCTCACTTATTGAAGATGTCGTAATCGAGTGCCTACCTAGCTCACGCAAGACTCAATAGTAGAAAGAGCAAGAAAAATAATTAACTAAAATTTATAAATATACTTGTATAAAATTTTTAGAACAAGGTACATTATAGATTCTTTAAACTTTTAGAATTTTACATTTTTTTTCCTGGGTGTTGAGCTTATATAGCTCAATGGCGTGCCTATAGTCTCTAATTCCATCACTCGATTTGAACATTCTTCCAAAACATCTGGAAAAAAGGTTAACTTAAAAGAATGAGTCCATGCTCAATGAGGTCTCACTTGTTTAGGAATATTTACCAAGTGATATTAAAGAGAGATAAATAAACACATATTTCACGTAAGGGATAGAGAGAGGAGTATACGTAACAATCCATCAAGTCTCTATATGAGGCTGTAGTTCGATTCCTAATTATACTCCAACTACCAGCAAGCAAGTATTATCTCAAAATATCGAGAAAGAGCAAGAGATCCGAAGGATCATATCGACAGCACATGCCCGTCAAGCAAGCAAGAATTGTGTCTGGCACACGTACATCTCGAGAGTACAACAATACCTTCTTAGACATCTAGCCGAACGATCTAGCTCGTTATTGTACTAGCTCGATCTAGAATATTGTACGAGATCAATCAAATTGGAATTCAAGTCGAGATTTTACCGAGCTGTTCGCAAACAGTTTGGTTCAAAATCGAACTCGGGTCAAATTAATTTCACTCAAAATTGAACTCGAGTCAAACTAATTTCATTCGAACTCGACCTTGAGCTAATATACTACAGGTTCGCACGAGTTTGACTCAAGTTGGAATTCGAGATATTTTAAACAAGTTTAATTCGAATTAGTGATTGTTCTAATTCAGCTCGACTTATTTATGGTTCTAAGCGTTGTAGAATAAAAATGAAAGGACATGAATTGTACCCTATATGACGGCAGATTGTAATATAATTTAAGCATGTGAATGAGTGATGGTCTGTCTAATAACACCAATCTACAAGGCTACTGATTTGTACATGCGTTAAATATGTATAATTTGAAAATTATAGTGACTTTTTATGTTAAATATTACATATGCATTTAATTGGGTAATTTTGGGTATTTATTGGGTTCCCATTAAGTTAACATAATTTGGGACCCATTGGGATCAAAATTTTCCATTAACTATAATCATTCTCATCCCGCCCAATCCCAAAAGGTTAATGGGTATTTAACACCCGATCTCATTAACTACCTATTTATTAATTTCTCATCTCATTTCTTCCCGATTCCGCCCAATTGACACCTCTACTAGCGTCAATAGTGACATGTGAGAAATTCTTTTAAAAAATTATCTCTATGCACAAATTAATGTGAACTGATATATACTCCATATATATTACTAATTGAAGGTTAATTGAGTTGGATGTTAATTTCACTTATTCTAATCACCGTTGGACATTTTTTGCAACACATGTGAATGATTATTTTCAAATAAAAATTAAAAAAATACCTTCCCAACACATTGAAACGATACTTGAACCATATCCCTTAGAGCAAGTCCAACATAATATCTATAATAGAGATTCTCACCGATTTTAGAAGTTTTACATTTTTTTTAAGTCTAATGATTTCCCTATCTCATTTTCTAAAACAGGAATTTTGATGTAAGAGGGATTATTTTCTTCCCTCTATCTGTAGAGAGGGGAAATGAGTTTGGGGAATGAAAATATAATGCAATTGTATTATTTTAGAATACAATATCCAATTATTCATGTAAGAACTTCAAATCTCAGCAACGACACAAGCTTTTTTTTTTGATGAAAATTAACGTTCATTTCTGGTGAAAAAATACCGCATTAATCATCTTAGAAATTCCTACTCATATCATCAATCTAGGTTGGTCCCTTTTCTCCGGAACTTTTGAAAATTACGCAGTATTACTTTGTTGACTTGTGCTACTGTCGTCTCCCTCTATTTTTATCATTGTGGTGTAATCGGTATTTGATTATGATTTGTGGTTTTTTGTTAGGGACGGAAATGGGGCGAACTTTGGTGGAGATTCCCCATCCCATTCACCCACTAAGGTATGGATGGAGGTAGTTTTATGGGTGTGGAGATAAAAATGAGACCCCCATAGATAGTTGATCGGGCGTGGATATTAGTTCACATCCACCCTATCTCCGCCCTGCCCACGAAACCCGCTATATACCCGCTTATTTAATATATGATGAACTATAATTTATTCATAATAACAATATCTTACCTATAATTTTTAAATATATACTTTTTAAACTTTAGAATGAAGTGCTTATATAACACTCAGTCCTTTGTTATGTGCAAATATAACCCCAAGTTTTTTGAAAGTGAGATTGTACTCAAATTCATTGAAGTGAGCAGTTGTACCCAAAAAAAATTAGGAGGAAAAAAGTGGGTACTCGGGTATAAGTTTACATATTTTGGCTAGCCATGAGCATATCTAAACTTTTAAAAATCAGTCATGGGTATATTAGCACTTTTGAAAAACTGAGGGTTCCAAAAAAACTGGGGGTCATCTAAACATTTTACTCTAAAATTTAATATTAAAAATTAGTATAATTAAATAAATTTTTGTTGCTTATGGAGATAGAGGTTCCGTGGGTACAATATATTTGAAGTGGGTAGCAAGACCCATTTGGGTAATGGGCGAGGTGGATTTTATATAAAATCAGATAAGGCGGGGGTTGGATTTTAACAATATTGTACCTGTCATGGGTGATGGGGCAAGAATGGGTATGTAAATTTAGATGAGTATGAGATTAGAATGACCATAATCCGCACTCGTCCCACCCCAATATCATCCTTTTTTGGTGTCATGCTTGACTAATTTAACTAGTGAAATATAGTGTAATTTTGATTGATTTTTTGTTCTCATTCATGTTGAGAGATAAAATATTTTTTGAATTTCAACAAGTTTATTAATTTTTAAGTTTTAAATTTATATTAATAGGTTTGATGAGTAAAGATTAATATTAAATTCAAATTATAAAAATTAATAATTAGTATTAATAAATATCAGATTAAGTAAAATAGAGAATTTATTGGAGTTGGAGTAAAAAAAAGTATTAATTTTCTTCATCATTTTAGAGAAAATTTTGGGAAAATGTTGAACTTAGTCTTTGTGCCTATGTTCAATTCCCTTCTCCTGGACTGGACTTGCATTAGATGATCTAAGTCATTTTAGAATGGAGCCTCATCTATATGATCTAGTAGAGAAAGCTCTATTAAAGGCATCGTAGGAAGGCGGTTCCATTGAAACCGCCTTTAATTGAAGTCCGGAAGAATTTTTGAGTTCGGAAATTCCATTAAAGGCGGTTCAAAACTAATTAAAGGCGGTTATGCCTTTAATGGGGATCAATTAAAGGTAGCTTCACCTGAAGAATCGCCTTTAATTGAAGTCCGGAAGCATTTCCGAAATCGGAAATGCCATATTTCCAAGTTCGGAAATGCTTTCCCAGCTCCGTTTTTTTAATTTAAAGGCGGTTATAATGTTAGAACTGCCTTTAAATGGGTTCTTTTTGGGCCACTCTATTTTTGGCCCATGCCTTAGGGTTTTCCCTTCCGTCTTCCTCTTCCTTATTTATTCATCGATCCACCTCCCTCTTCCTTATTTATTCATTCGCCTCCCTCTTCTTTCATTCTCTTCCCCAACCCTAACGCATCCACCCTCTTCCCCCAACCCTCCATCGTGCCGTCTCCGTTGGTCGCTCTCCATGAAGCTCCGGTGGTAACTCGTCTGCTCCGCTGGTCGCTCGTCCTCATCCTACACCCTTCGCTGCTAGCTCGTCCTCCGCCTCCGTCTTCTCCGCCGGCTTATTCTTTGTCTTTGTCTCCGCACTGACCGCTTATCCTCCATCTCCGTTTCCGCCGCTGACCATTTTTCATCCGCCTTTGACTGTCGTCTTCCGCCGTCTCATCCCGTGTTCTTGTTGTGGTGTTCGTAATTTTTTTCCTTCGGTGTTCCTGCTGTGGTGTTAAATATTTGTAGTGTTCTTCATTTTTATGTGTTAATGATCTGTTGGTGCTGTTTTTGTTGTGTTCTGAATTTGTTTTTTCAGATATGTTATTCGTTTGGCTGCCGCAAACCGATTGGTTTCCGGCAGTTATTTTTTTGGGCGGTAAGAAACAATTTTAGAGTTTGGAAACTTTTTCTGATCCTATTAAAAACGGTTATATCATAAATTAAAGGCAATTTTAACCGCTTTTAATTGTGATTTTTAAAGGCTCAGATATATTTTTAAAGGCTTAGATATATTAATTGTGATTTTTATTGGCTCATATATATTTTTCTCTGAAATGTCTAAAACGCGTATGGATCGTGTGGAAGTATCTAGAAGGCCCAACCGCGTAATATATATGAAATTGCTTGTGTGTAATTCTTAAGAGATAAGAACAAAATACTTCCATATTTTGTGAGATATCTTGTCTTCAATGAATTTACGGTTTACCATCTTTAATGCGCTCAAGAATATTGCGCAAATAATTCTTCCATTTCTAGCAGATTAGATTCGACTATTCTTGGAGTGTTCTCGGATTTGATGAGTTCGTGATTGGAGAATATTTTTCTCTAATTATAGAAAATTAGAATATCACGTTTCCATGATTAGGGTCTCTTAGAGCAGTATAAATAGAGCCTCTAAGTCAGTCATGAAACTCGCACCATTCTCAAGTTCCTCATTTCTTCTAAACTTGAGTCTCGCCTCTTTCTCTCTCTTGAAGTTTCTGTCCGTTGATCTATCGGTGATAGTCTTTCGGGCCTTGCGTGAATCCCAGGTAACTTTTATGTGTTAATTGTTACCTGCGATGGTTTTTATCTTGGGGAACGATGTCCACGACGGGACTCATTCGTTTCAAGGGCAGCGAGTTTACTTGTGACTCCATCACTTTGTGATTACTTGAAAACGGTTTTATGCTTTGATTATTTGTAATTTAAGCTTGTTCATTGTATGCATGAATGATTAATAAAATATTACTATTCTTGCATATATTAATTACTCGTTCAATTTTATTATTTAATTTTCTCCTGATATAATTAATGTATATGCTCAACAAGACACACTTTAAAGAATGAATGTTTTTTTTAAAAAAATTATGATAGTTGAATCACATAGGTTAATCAAATCATATTTGATATAAAAATCATTTTCTCTAAATTGTTCGATATCTACCCGTAGTTGCATCAGACGAAAATTTATTCTAAACTTAATAATTATGACATAAGTTAATTAAGATACTACTTAATTAAATAATATAAAAAGTTGAAACAGTCTCATTCAATATTTTGATGCGACGAAAGATGTAAAGATGAGATACTTTCTACAATTATTTAAAACTTTACTCACTCTCTAATTTCACCACAAGTTATGGTATGGTGGTCATGCGGTCAGTACGATCTTGATACCATAACCTGTCCCAGGGTTAAGTTTGTACTTTAATTACTTAGGATTGCACGTAAAAAAATACACAACAAATTCGCCTGTGAAAATAAAAATAAACTGATAAAGCAAATGCGACTTATGCCTAAATTGCAATTAAAATGGGGGCTCTTAAGTTATTTTCACCGTCTCCTATTCTGACTGATAATGAGCGTAAACTCAAATTAAGTTTTGAGCATAATTTAAAGATCATATTGTTAAATATGAAGAAATTGGGTTTGAGATTTTTTTTTCTTCAAAGATAAAAGTAAAATTGAGTTAGGGAATACATTGAATATCATAACCTCATTCTACATCTTCTTTAGGCAAGTTTTTTTTATGAAAAAAATTAAATCATAGTCCTCATCTCCTTGTTGTGATATGAAATAGGGAAGGTTCCTTGAGGCTTGCCAAGTCCAAATTGGAACATCCCATCAGAATTTATAAATGTTTAAATACTTGGACCCCATAAGGAGATACATGTAATCTCCATACCTCATCATCATTTCTAATGTAGGGGATGTACATGAAGGGTTATGAGCTGTTTATCTCCCCAAGTCAACAAAATATAGATTCCAATTCACATGATATAATAATAATAAGTGAATGATTTCTAATTTAATTATATTCGTCATATTTCTCTGTTCATATTACATGTTTATAAATATATTCTCTGTAATTTTTCTTTGCTGTACATGACTTATTTCTTTTATATTATACATTCTGATATATTTATTACTACATGCCTTTTCATTTCCTATTAAAAAATTCATTTTATTCTTATAGAGTTAAAAGTGTTCATTATCAATTTTTAGTATTGTACAAATTTAAAACATTATAATAAATATTTTATTAGATTCCTCGTAAAAATATATTTTTAAATGCTAAATAATATAATTTTATATTTATTTTTAAAATTAGTATAATGTACATTTTAACTTTAAAAATATTTAAAGTGAAAGTTTAATAGAAATAGTGTTTATATAATAATAAGGAAATAGAAATCTTTTCCTTCTAAGAATGGGTAGTTTCTTTATAGAATTAGGTTTCTTTGTAAGTAAGATTATATATGGTAATTTCCTTGTAAAATAAGAATGTGCTACGGTGCACTGATATTTCATTAATGACACATCTCATCTCATCATGAATGATGAGTATTGCAATATATAGGGCTACAGACTAAAGTTTAACATGAATAGAATTATGAAGTTTATAAGAAAATTACAATCTATAATCTAAACTAACGTTTTAGGTTTTATTTTTGGGTTTTAGGATCTTTGCTTCTAATACCACGATATAATATAAACCTGTTAAGTAATTGTGCATTGATATCTTATCAATGATGTGGATTACAATGTATATGGCTACCAACTAAAGTCTAACATGAATAGAATTTTAAAGTCTATAAGAAAATTATCATCTACAATTCTTATACCGTACCCCTAGGGGTACCATGACTATGTATTGTATATGTGTAAAATGTGCTTTTTAATATTATTGTTGGTGTATGCATATTTATGTATCAAACACAATCAAATTTTGGTATTGCACAATCTCATATAATATAATGCACCTCCCTGTAATATAAAATGTACAAATTATTATTGGGGATACGATACTCACGGTACTTCAGGGATACCGTATAATTTATTTATAATCTGTAATATAACATATAAGAAAACTTAATTTTATAAGAAATCATCTTTCAGAGTGTAATCGCATGTATGGGTGTGTTTCTTTTTTGGCATTTATTATAGTAGTACATAATTGATAGAACATTAAATAATATGTATCGATTGATTGGCGGCCAAGTTCACAATCCCAAAAAGGATTCTTACAAAATAATTATCCATTGTTAAGATAATTAATTCTACGAACATTGTCTGACAAATAATTTAAGATTCCTGCAAATGGGATTTATGGTACTTGTGAAAACTTACTATTTGAGATACTGTCTCGCACCTGAATTTCTGCCAGGTGACTGTTTTCAGCTGTGTTGTCAATTTGTGTTGCAGAAAAACTTCAGTTGTTTTTTTTGGCTATTTAGGAACCAAACAATTCATTGCGTCTGGAAGAATGATTACGATTATATAACATTCAAATTAAAATATTATTTTCTTTAAAATAAAAATTTTAACTAAAGAGAAATTTCATTCCTTATAAATTTGAATTGGAGAATGAACATTTAATACACTACGTACTACATTAACATACAAATTAAAATCATTAACATACTTCAAAATTGAAATATGTTATAGCTTAAGCAAAATATTATAATGAAACGAAATGTTTTCCATTTTAATTTTTTTGGAGAGTATATACTCTCCAACTTTTTTCCCACTATGGTTCAATTCAATTTAATTCAGTTCAATTCGATAAAAAATCAAAGTAACACTATTTTAATTGGTTTGATATATTATTAATAATTATTAACTATTATTATATTTAATTTTAATTTATTTCAGTATCATCCAATTAAATTTAATTAAGTAAGAAATTAACTCGACAACATAACCTTATTGCTTCCATTTTACATGAAGACCCATCCAAATCTCTATCCATATTATAATGTATATACTATCTATCCAATCCATTGAAAATCATTGTAAAAAAAATTCACATTTCATATTAATAAACAAATATTATACTGGTGTAATTATAAATGAAGAAACATATAACAACAGTATCATAATAGTATTGGAGGATCTCACGTGTGTCCATATAATGTCTAATTTCTTTGCAACCTATATTTTTATTTGTATCATGAAAACCATTGTGTAACCCCCATTAAGCCATTATCTTATCATACATATTTTAGATGTTTATAGAGAGAAAATACTATAGCACAACAATAGTGTAAAATTGGTTTATTACTACTACAGTAAACCATAATTTAAAGAAAGATAAATGTATTTCAAGTGATCATTAATTAAATCTCTGTTATCCAGAGTTTGTTTACAATTCAATTCAATTTAGTTTAGTGGAAACTTGATTCGATGAAATTTAACTAAATTTATTTATATTGTTACTTATTTTTAATATATTTATTTTAGTTTAAATCAATTTAGCCAGGATCAGTTCAATTCAATTCAGTTTAGAAAAAATAAACTATAGAGTAAATATAGAATATAAATTAGAGAAAAGTGCATTTTAACCCTATATTTTGGGCGAAAGTGCAGAAATGACCTTGTAAAATCTGAAAGTGCAAAAATAACCCTGGAAATTGTTGACAAAATAGTCAATAGTCATTTTGGCAGCAAATAGGTAAAATGACTATTATACCCCTGATTAAAAAAATCAAAAAACAAAAATCGAAAAAGAAATAATAGTCTCCCCCCCCCCCTATTAACCTTTCTTCTTTCTTTTTCCCATTTCTTGTTATTCTCATTCTTTTCTCCCACTGAAAGCCCTTTCTCGTTCTTCCGCCGCCACTGAGAAAATGAGCGTCGGGGGAAAGAAGGAATGGCAGGGGAAAGAAGGAATGGCGGGGGAGAGGAGGAGCGGCGGGTGTCTAGGGTTTCTGTGGAGGGGGATTACTGGTGGTAGTGGTTCTAGGCTTGGGGCAGAGCGGGTGTGACTGTGACTGGCAGTGGATAGGCGATGCTGAGTTTATCAATCCGTCGCGGACGTCACCCGCCGGAAACCCAAGGGTTTTGGCATGGTGGTGGACTTATATTACGCGGTGGTGGGGGGATTTTAGGCGGTGGTGGTGGGAGGCTTTTAAGCGGTGGTGGGGAGCTTTTACGCGGGTAGAGGCTGAGTGGGTAGGGTTCAATGGTGGCGCCGAGGGAGAGGTGGAGCTAGGTTCAGTGGGGGAGTGGCGGGGGAGAGGTGGCTCATGGGCTAAGGTTGAGCGGTGGCGGGGGAGAGAAGGTGCGCGGCGGAGAAAAGTGGTTGGGGCTAGAGATGGCGCACGACAGAGAGGTAAGGGCAGAGGTGGGGTTGAGCGGTGGCGGGGGAGATGCCGGGAGACAAGGGTGGCATGGCAAGTCTAGCCTGAGGTGGTGGCGCA
>JAULKM010090030.1:0-11269 GCA_032355605.1 Rubia tinctorum
TATTTCATCTCCACCACCACTCCCATCCTATGTTTTCATCTCTTCCACCACTCCCTTCTCCTGCGTTCAGCTCCGCCTCCTCCGACCCCTTTCCTCCACCTCCGCCCGATCCCCTTCCTCCCGGCACCACTCCTCTCCCCTGCTTTCATCTCCGCCACCACTTCATATGCATCGGAACTCTAAATTCCCCCCTAATTGTGACCACCACCCCACACCTCAATCTACACCATCTCATTCCCTCGTCGGAATGCTAGCTTTCCTCTATTTGTATTGGAACCCTGGCTTGCCCTTATTTGCGATCAAAGAGAGGCAGAGGCGGTAGAGGGTGGCGGAGGAGAGGAGTAGCAGATTTGGGAGGAAGAAGACCATATGATGAATGAAGAAGTCAGGGGTATTTTAGACTTTGCACAGATCAAAAAAATTCTCTCTGCAGAATCCCCTGGAACGGACGGAGTAGTATTTACCGTTATCCATATAGCCACAGTGGGATTTGAGGTTGTACCCATGATTGACAAACTAAAGCCATTTTTAGTAGTCCTTTCTTTATATCATGCCTAAAGTTAGATTTAATTATCTCCTTCATGATGTTGTTTAACCTATTTTTGACGCTATAATTTTCACATGATTAACAAAGGTAAAGTGATATGAATCTCCTTGCAAAAACTCTAGATCGGAGAATTTTAGATCTTTGACTTAACGAGGAATCTCACATACCCTAGTATAGCCGCACAAATTGATCACAATTAACCCTCATGATTATGAAAATTTTGAGATTTATGATACTAACTAGCCCGCGGGATTAGTTCAAAAATCAAAGGTATTGATACTTAATTAACCCGCAGGGCAAAACCTTTCTCCCACGGAGGGAATGATGGAGATACCAAGACTACTATCACCATAAAAAATCAAATCGAGGGCAAAGCCTTTCGACCATGGAGAGAATGATGAGATGTCAAGACTACTACCACCATTATTGAAGACGTTCCATGACTTGATCAAACATTTAAAGGTCATGTTCAAGATCCTCTATGTGACATGGAAGATCCTATGACTAAGGCAAGGACAAAGCTTAGAGATACTTCTTTAAATGCTTTGATTGATCAACTTCATGATGAAAAATTAATGAAGAAATCAACATCGACAAGTTCTAGGATTAATTGTTCAAGATTGTCGGGGAAGTGAAGACATCGTGAAGAACACTGTACTCTTTTTTCCCACCGGGTTTTTAATGAGGTATTGTGATCGTTGTAAACTATTGTAATATTATTTTATTTTGAATTTCAGAATTATTTTTCAGCCATGTGGGCTTTGAAGAGCTTAATTTCGAAAATCAGGTCCATTAGGGTTTTAGTATGTTTAATTTTATTCTGATTATAATTAGATTTAGTAAGATTAGATAAAGAAATATTCATTCAAGAATACATCTTGATGATATCGGCCAAGTAGTCATTTATTTTAGGTATTCTAGTTATATATGGTTTCAGCTACTTAAAGCTGCCATAAGTTGATTAAGATATTGTTTTGGATTAGGGTTTCTAGCCGAGTTTTAACCCTATGAATAGAGGGGTATGGCTGAGCCATTCTTCACCTTTTATCAATCATATATTTAAGAATTTTGAGTTCATACTCTTTTGCTTTCAAGCATTTTTCATTGTTGTTTAATCTTGCGGGTTAATTAAGTATCAATACCTTTGATTCGTGAACTAATCTTGCGGGCTACTTTATGTCATTAATCTCTAATTGTTCATAATCACGAGGGTTAATTTTGATCAATTAGAGTGGCTATACTAGGGTTTGCGAGATCAATTGTTTAGTCAAAGATCGAAAATTCTGCAATCTAGAGTCTTTGTAAGGAGATTAATATCATAAAAGCAATAAAAAAATTAAACGGCCAATATGTTCTTTCTTAAAAGAAATAAAAGAAAGACAAAGTCTTGTATAATATGGTCTCATAGTGAGATTAGGGATTAAATTGCAAATAATTCAGCATGAGATTTCAAATTGAAGTTTTCAGAATTCAAGGGCTGGATGTGAAAATTTGTTGATTTACATTTAGGCCAATGTATAAAAATCAATCTTTCATCTTCTTCTCCCACACTTTTCTGACATCTTCTCTCTTCTCTCCCTTCTATCTTCTGCGCAACTGCTCTTCTTCTTCTCTCTCCTCTCCATTTTTTCGACCTCAATTTCAGCCTCGCACAGCCATCTTCCTTCAATTTTACCACTCATTTTCTCCATTTTCTTCCATATTTCTTGTGCACAATGATTCGCGATGAACTCATGGAAGTTGCGCTTCATTTTTCGGCATTATTCCTAGCTCAGGCGATCTAACACAATTCGACCTTTATTTTGTGTTTATCTTCAAAGGTAATGTTTTCACTCTGATTTATTATGCATAGTTTGTTGCTTTTCCGATTTTTGTTTATTTTTTTTTGTTCATGTGATTTTCTAGGGTATGTGTAGGTTATATTTTGTATTACTAAGCTTATTTTGTGGTATTTGTTCATTACGTAGTTTAATCGCGTTTTATTGTGTATTCTATTGTGTGTTTTAGGATTTGTGTTGTTCACTGTGTTAATATTTGAGGACTTTTTTTAAAATATTTGGTGAATCGTTCTTAAGGATTTGTGCTAATTTTTGTGTTGTTACTGCTGTTTCTTAGATGTCTAAGAAGACTTGACTCACTACTGCTTCAATCGGGAAGGGGGATCTGTTAGTTTTATTATTTTTCAGCAGTGAAATTTTAGATATTGTTGATGTTTCTCATTTTCTATTTGATTTTTTATGTTTCAGGTTTCAAGTATTGTTATATGTGTTGGTGTGATGTTTTAATTTCAGCGTTTGATGCTTGTGGTGTTCTCATGGTTAAGTGTGCAATTGATGTCCAGTTTTGATTGTGTGTGATATCTTAGAGTTTTATTATGATTTGTGCTAATTTTTGTGTTGGTGTCGTTGTTTTTTAGATTTCTAAGAGCACTTGCCCAATGTTGCTGCAATCGAGAATGAAGGAGGATCTGTAAGTTTTGTTATTTTCTAGATGTGATGTTTTAGATACTGTTGTTGATGTTGATATTTTTCTTTTTTATATTTCATGTTTACGTTTTAAGTACTGTTATATGTGTTGGTGTGATATTTTAATTTTAGTGCTCGATGCTTATGGTGTTTTCATGCTTACGTTTGCAATTGATGTTCAGTTTTTATTGAGTGTGATATCTTAGGGTTTTATTTTGATTGTGTGTGATATCTTTGGTTTTTTTACTATTTGTGTTAATTTTTGTGTCGTTGATGTTGTTTATTATATGTCTAAGAGCGCTTGCCATTGTTGCTGCAATCAAGAAGTATGGAGCATCTGTAAGTTTTATTGTTTTTCAGATGTGGTGTTTTAGATACTGTTGTTGATATTTCTAATTTTATGTTTCATGTTTCATGTTTCATGTTTAACCTCTAAGTATTGTTATCCGTGTTGGTGTGATGTTTTAATTTTACTGTTTTATGCTTGAGGTGTTTTCATACTCAAGTGTGCAATTGATGTTCAGTTTTGTTGTTTTTTTATTGTGTGTCATATCTTAGGATTTTGTTACAATTTGTGCTAATTTTTGTGTTGTTGTTGCTATTTTTTAGATGTCTAAGAATATTTGTCCACTTATGCTGCAATCAAGAAGGAAGTAGTGATTGTAATTTTTCATTTTGTTTCTAGTTGTGACGTTTTAGATGTTTTAGATAATGTTGCTGATGTTTCTCATTCTATCTATGATCTTTCATGTTTAACCTCTAAGTATTTTTTATGTGTGTTGGTGTAATGTTTTAATTTCAATGTTTAATGCTTATGGTGTTTTCATGTTTAAGTATACAACTAATGTTTAATTTTGTTGCTAGATATTTTAGTGTGTGTTGTTGATATTTTAAAATTTGAGATTGATTTTTTAAGTACTGTGAATGATGTTTCTCAATGTAGTTGTTAGTGATGTTATGTGTGCTATTGTGACATTTTAATTACAGATGTTGGTTTTTTTTACTGTATGTGATTTTTTATATTATTTCACATGAATACTTTCCAAGTTAGAGATCTACGATACTATTGAGGGGTTAATAAAAAATTGTAAGAGGAATCATGCTCTAAATATGTTGCCTTGAACAGAGAACCGTAGTCGACCATTGATCTGTGCGTTGATAGAGTATGAGAGTCATCCTCTTCAAAACCAACAGGAAAATACAAGTTTGCAAAAAAAATCAGTGGGGAAGAGAAACAAGTCGGAGACAAAATAGAATTTGATTGTTTAGCATGTATTGTTTTACATTGAATTTTTTAGTTATGATGGTTTATTTTTTTTGAGGCGCTTGATTGTTATTGATGTTTTAGCTTGATTTGAATTTTTTTAGTTTTTATGTTAGCGAATTTTTAGGGCATTTAAATCCTTTTGTAATGAGTGATGTTCGATGGTTCGATAGTTATGGAGATTGCCACTTTTATATGCTAATTTTATATGTATTTGTTGTGCCAGTAATGATTAATTGAATTCATTCAATTTTGAGTTGTCAATGTAAGATGTTTTATGTATTGTTCATCTGTAATATACATAAAGTGATACGTATCATTTTACATATGTAAATATCATGTAGAAAATAATAACAACAGTGGATAGAAGCGAAATGTATATTTTCAACACTAGTTTGAGATATTTTACTATCTTAATTTTGAATTTTTAACTTATATTTTCTTTTTGATTGATGTGTTGACTTTTCAGCATGTCCTTTTTAAAATTTAGATTGATGTTTCTTATTTTTGAATAATATATTTTTATTTGTTGTATTATTGATGTTTCAATAGTGTGAATTGATCTTTTAAATTTTAATATTTATGTTTATGATATTTTCATTTGATGTTTGATTATATTTAATTAATGTTTAATTATTTAAAATTCGATGTGTATTTTTTAGTATATTTATTTGATATTTTTACGTTGGATGTTTTAGTTATTTTTATTTTGATGTTTGACTATTTTAGTTTGATATTTATTTTAATTTATTATTAAATTTGATGATTTTAGTTTGACACATATACAATAGGCCCAAAATTATTGGCAATTGGCCAAATATGGATTAGCATTTTCATGTTTAAATCCGGCTAAGAAACTCTGGTCAGAGCATCGCCAAGGTCATCGGAAAAACCATATCTTCACCGCAAGCCAACTATTCATCGATTAAGTTCATTCTAGCCGTCGAATATCGTTGCTGAGACTGATGCTGGAAACACTAATCTAATGTCAACCAGGTCAGGAAATGCCTAAACTGATGCAAATACCCCAAACTGATGCCGGGAACTGACGCTCCAAACTCAACCAGGAAATGCCCTAAACTGATGTAAATTTGGCTGTTCACGAGGCTAAATCCTACTGTTCCGATCGTGATACAATATCTGGCCGAGGCAAAACCCGGTCGTTTACGTCCCGTCCTGGCAACCACAGCAAGGCGAAACCAGACTAACCAGTGACGACAACGTTCTTACTTCTGAAATCAATCTGAAATTTTGGTTTTACTGTTTTAGCTTAATTATTAGACTTGTGTTCCAACATATCCTATCTAACCAAGTATGTATAGAAAATAACACACGAGAACACACAACTTGGTTACGCAGTTCGGTGAAATCCACCAACATCTGCGGGGCTTGGCCTAGTCAGAATAAATCCACTAATAAAAAAGATACAGTACAAAGTACACCATACAACTATATTTATCATTTCTGATTACAAGCGCGTGGATTTTTCTAGCTCCCCTTGCTACCAATCTACCTTGATCAGACTCCCTCTGACCTCGAAACTCATCGACGCTGGATTTCCTCCTCCTGAGGAATTAAGGTATATGATTTTGAACTAATGAGCTGGTTATGGTATGTTGGAACATATATATATATATATATATATATATATATATATATGCTGGCTCTCGCAAGAACTCTAGGCTAGATATAAAATATGAATGCAAGTTTTCTCAATGAAATAAGTGAGTATTGCAGTTGTGATGTCCAGTGTAAATAGTCTCATAGGCAGATTGGAATACTCCAAGATTATCTCCATAATATTCTATTCCTTATCTGCTTATGAAGCATATCTAAATCCCATAAATAAAGGAATTTTTCTTATTTTAAATATCCAATAATATTCCTTAAATCTAATTCCACAATTGTAGCGATTTTCCATAAATCCTTTATGTTTCAACACGCCAGAATCACATATTGCATAAACTCCATCTTTCCATAAACCAATATCTCACAATATTCTATCAATCAAATCCTGATCTTTCCGTATGTTCAAACATAGAAAGTCTTCGCACACATGAATTATTATGCGTATATAATTCCATCTCCATCTCAAATTCAGATTTTAATCAAATCTCGTTGAAATATGAATTATCAAATATAATCCCTTAAAGAAAGGAACTAGAATATCTCGTCCATATCTCTACCATAGACGAATACTCCAAATCAATTCCAATTCCATGAATATAATCCAATCCTATAAATATAGGAATTGATATATTCTCCAATAAAAATATTATGGGCAAAATATCTCCTCAGACGGATTTCTTGATGTCATTTCATAAAACTCCAAACATTCATTCTTTGATGTTTCAACACAACAATTCCATATTTGCATAACTTCTACAAATTGCCAACTAGAAAAATCTGGACTTTACAATCTCCCCCTTTAGCATTTTGTGGACTCAACCACCTTTTGTCATTTCATTACACGAACTTATGAAAATATAGACATCATCTTTGAAAACCATTCTGGGTGTTGGAACATAACATCTCCCCCTGAATTGCAGAACTTTCTCAGCATCCATGAATTATAATCATGTTGGAACATCAACCCAACGAAGCCAATAAAGTCATCCAAGAAATCTAAAATATCTCCCCCTTAGGACCATAAACATGCCAAATACAATAGACACAGAAATCCAAAGAAGAATATCCAATAAATGCAACTCCCCCTGAAGCAAACATCTGGGCTGTGTTGGAACATAGTCATAGCAAAACCTTCAACCTTCTTCAAGAGCAGCTATTTGTGCCTTCTCTTTTACTTTGGCCTTTTCTCAAGTAAGAGTTGTGGTATTTCAAGATGGAATCCAGCAATTTAGAACAATCTGAAATTGAAATAAATACCTGGTAGTCAAGCTAGATGTAGTAGTGTTCCGTTAAGTGGCCATTGAGACTGAAATCCTCCAGCAATTACTGACAGAGTCTGATCAGTTGTGCCTTTAATAGTCTGCCCAATTTGCGTTGGAACATCAGTCTCCTGATGTTGGAACATAGCAGCTCTTAGCTTCACCCACTTTTTATGATGTTGGAACATGAGATCCTTTCATTGCTTCAGAGTCAACACCCTCAGTCTGTATCGGTGTTAGAACATGGTTGCTCTCAGTTTTCAGTTCCTGCTGCTGTTGAAACATGAGAGTTCTCAGCCTCTTCAACATGCTCTATAAACTGTCCTTCCTCATGTGTTGGAACATGTGAAGCTCTTCTACAAAAATCATAATCCTGATCAGTGTTCTCATGCCAGTTTGAAATATAATCAGCCTCAAACAATTCAGTTTTATCAATCTCCATATCCACAGCTTGTCCCCCTGTCTCCATAGTTTTTGTTGGAACATGACCAGAATCACTGTTTTCCAACTCCTCATCATTCCAAACAAAAATACTAGGAGGAGACATCTCTCTGATCTATTCGACCATCATATGCATCTCATGATCAAACTTGACCACTTCATAATCAAACTTGACCACTTCATAATCATCCATACCAGCATGCCAATAATAAATTTTCCTTTTCACCAACTAGTCATCACATCAATCACCATAATGCCTTCAACACCAACTTCCAACATGTCTAACTACACCTCCATTTTTTGTTCTCCTTTTCTCCCTTTTCAATTTTTTTTTATTTTTCAAATGCATGTACAAAAAAATAAAAAATAATGAGAAAAATAAATAACTCAAATTATTCAAACACCTAAGTGTTGTCTGAGAAGCTCAAATATTGTAGTGTCCAAATGTTTTGTGAAAATATCTGCAGATTGCTCTGATGTTGGAACATAGGCGACAATCACTTCCTTTCTTTCAACCAGATCTTGAATAAAGTGAAGTATTATATCAGTGAGTTTCCTTTCAACAATCACTCTCCCTCGACGATAGCCTTTCTAGATTATAAATATAGTGAGTCACTCATATCATACCCTTGGTGTTTGTTTTAAGCTGTATTATGCCTTCTTGAGATGATGCTCATGGTGTGGATAATAAGGATCCTCAAATCCTTTGTACTGTTCCACATATACGCCTTCATTGACTACTCCATTCAGGAAGGCACTATTGACACCATCGGGTATAAAGTGAAATCCAGAGTGCAAGCAATAGCAAGGATAATGGGAATAGATTCTAACCTGGCACCCTATGTGAATGTTTCATCAAAATCAACTCATCCTACCTGAGTGTAGTCTTGAACAACTAACCTTGCTCTATAATCATTGTGTTCGAATTGCCAAAATTCTTCTTTCAATGCCATAATCCAATACTCATCAAGTAGAGCCTTTTTGAATGGAGTAGTCCAGCAAGTTCTCTATAGTTAATCTGAGGGATTGAGCTAGTCCTTCTGCTTGATTCAACTTGAACTGATTTTGGAACATGAGAGAGTTCTAGGGAGAACGGTGTTCCAAAATCGCTGAAGTTATGAGAGTCATCAACTTTATATGTGAGATCTATCTCGTCTGATGTTCCAACATCATTACGTCCCTGATATGAGAAATCATCCAATGTTGGAACATGGTCAGCAGCTGACATTTTGAGCTCATCATATTCAACTATCAAGCAGTTCACTTCTTGTTCCAACAATTAACATTTGTCTGATGACCGAATACCAGTAAGCACTTTGTTGTTGTTGTTTTTCACTATGCACTTTGTTTTTATGGAATTCCACGGTCATATTATCATCACATAGATGGCTGATACTTAGGATATTAACCTTTAGATATTTGACCAATAGAAAACTGGTAAAGGTTAGAAATCCCTTTATAGACAACTCACATTTTCCAACTACCCTGCTTTTCTTTCCATCGCCAAAAGTAACAAATCCACCATCATAGGGTTCGATCTTCCTTAAGTACTCTTGCGATCCATTCATATGTCAAGAACATCCACTATCAAAGTACCACAAATCCCCATAGTGTTCAATAAGAGAAGTATGAGCAACAAGGTAAGTATAGTGCGTTTAGGAACCCATACCTTTCTGACCATCTTTGATCGCTGGACATCATCTATGTTGGAATATACAGACAGTTATAGTCCATTCATGATGTCTCCAAGTAGTTTAAAACATTGATCCTCCGTATGGCCTTGATAGGTGTAGTAGCTACAAATAAGAGGTTTGTGTTGCCGGGTCTTGATAACTTTTCTCTTCATTTCTTGAACCTCTGATTTGAAATGAACAGTGCTGCTCGATGGCTTGTCATGTCCTATACCTTGTCGCTTCTAGAGCTCAGACCCATGGTGAGTATACCATCTAATTTTGCTTTTCCATTATTCAACCCGTTAATAGCCATCTCAGAAACTCGGCTCTCTTTGTCGTCGAACTCAAATTTAATTACAACAATTCAAATTCCCCCTTGAGTCGTTCCACTAGGGATGCCATCTATCTTCCTTTTTCGGCTAAGAGTTTTTTCTCCCCTTTCAGGATTTTGTTAGCGTCAACAACTTTCAGCCACATTTCATACATCTTTTCATATGCAACATAGAAATTTTCATCATTTACACTCATGTCTTCATCATCACTTGAGTAGTATTCTTCACTTACCTTCTCTGTGTTGGACAGCCACATTTTATACATCTTTTCATATGCAACATAGAAATTTTTCATCATTTACACTCATGTCTTCATCATCACTTGAGTAGTATTCTTCACTTACCTTCTCTGTGTTGGACCATCGGACTTTGGCTGCCTGAACTATGTTGGAACATCGATCCACTTCTCCATGTCCTATGTTGGAACATTCAGGACCAAGTTCTGAACCTCCTTGAAGTTTTGCTCTGAAATCCATATAATAACTTGTCAATTTCTCTTAATGATTCTTCTCTTCTTCATCTTCACTCCATGAGGGAACATATGATTTTCCTTGCTTCTTCCGAGTGTTGGCACATTCAGCCTGGATATGTCCATACCTTTCACATTCTTTGCACTGAATCATTCTTGACTGCGTTAATTCTCCATTTTGACTTCTCGAGAATTGCTGAGTGAATAGCCTCATTTGTGGCTCACGGTTATTGCCAGAGTCTTGAACCATAATCTGTTCCCATTAGTTCTTCCTTGGAATTCTTATTTACTGCTTTCTTCAGCATTCTTGAGAGATTCCTTATGATAAGATAAAGTTCTTCATTTACATCATCAATATCCTCTTCACGATTGTTTCTTGACGACGAAGTTTTGAATGCCAAATCCTTTGTTGGATGTTCCAATGTCATTTCATAGGTTTGCAGTGATCCCATTAATTCATCTAAAGTCATGGTGGACACATCTCTTACTTCTTCTATTGCTGCAACTTTCATAAAAAATCTGTGAGAGAGAGATCTCAAAGTCTTTTTCACCAATTTGGACTCTATGTAAGTTTTACCAAGTTGATACGCCATATTTGAGATGTCTCTTAGGTTTCCATTGAACACGACAATAGTATCATCCTCCTCCATCTTCAATTCTTCGAACTGTGTGGCCAACATTTGTATTTTTTAATCATGTACACGACTTGTTCCCTCATGCACCGTTTGTAGGATATCTCATGCTCTCTTTTCCTGATAGCTCGCCGAGATGAGTTTGAATTGATTTTCATCTACTGCAGTAAAGATGACAGTTAATGCTCTGGAGTTCGCTAAGCCATCATTTTTTCATGTGGAGTCCAAAATTCTTTAGGCTTAACTATTGGCTCTTTAGAACTAGATTCTCCTCCTTTAAAACTTTCAGCAACTGGGGGTTTCCACTCGGTTTCAACATAGTGTCAAGCTAGTTCATCCAGTGAATTTATGAACACTCTCATGCGAGCCTTTCTGTAGTTGTAATTCGTTCCTTCCAGCAGTTTTGATCGAGACACAGAAGCTCCTTCCTTTGTCACTGTGGTAAAACTGGATCACATTTTCCTTGACACAACAAAGGTAGAAAATAAGTGACCAAGCTCTGATACCAAATGAAATTTTGGTTTTACCGTTTTAGCTTAATTATTAGACATGTGTTCC
>JAULKM010090041.1:0-11269 GCA_032355605.1 Rubia tinctorum
CTTACCCCATAATTCGAGGAACTCTCAAAAATGGAAAAGGATCACAAAAATCGACCAAATAGCTCAATCACATCTAAGAGTTATTCATGGTAATGGCTTCTCCAATTTTTTACCTCAAGCTGGATTGGTCGGGGACCAATTGCTTATTTCATCGAAACGGATGCTATCCCGTCTCATATCACAATTGCTAATTTCATTGACAATAAGCATCTTTATTTGCCACATCTATCAAATCTCCCCCCTGATATTATTCTTTTCTTGCAGGCAGCTCAAATAAACCCCCCAAAGGTAGGATATACTCATTTGGAAACCTTCAATCACAGGAGACTTCTCGTTCAAAACTGCTCACAATGCAATCTCCCAAAAGAGAAGGAATATGTGTGCTCTAAGGCAGGTTTGGAACAATAAATTACCAAAAAAAGTGTCGGTTTTCATATGGAGATTGGTTAATGTTGTGTTGCCCTTTGATGATATACTTGTGTTTTCTAACATACATCTAGCATCTAAATGCCCCTTATGTTTTAACTCAGACTCTCTTTCTCATTTTTTTTAAATTCATGCCCACTTTCTATTGATATGTGGAATTGGATGGATGGCTATTTAGGTATTAGAACTTCACATTTTTAGTCAATTTTTGAGAGGCTGGCCTTTTACTGGACATTTAAAACCTCAACAAAAATCCATAGAGCTTTATTTTCTATTATACCATCACTAGTTTGTTGGAATCTCTGGAAGGTTAGAAATGGCATGATCTTTGATAGTATAAAACCACAGGTTCCAAATGTAATGAAGCTAAATAATGATGACATATTTCTAGCTTTCTATAACGAGCCTATGTATAGTAATAGAACACATGACCAACAATGGCACATCCTGGGTCTAATGCCAAAACTAAGGCCTCCACCTAAACCAAAAATAAATGTTGTTTCATGGATAAAACCACAACTTAATGTCAAGATTAACGTTGATGCCTTATGGAATAACAGAGATTCTTATAGTGGGATAAGTTTAGTAGCTAGAAGTAAGGAGGGTCACTTGATAAAGGCTGGTGCCAAAACAATTATGGCACACTCTAGCCTACATGCTGAATTATTATTCAGGAAGGTTTCAACTTCGGCGAATCCTTCAGGTTAACTATCTTCACATTAGAAACTAATTGTCAACAAGCTTTGGATGTAATAAGGAATCCCTTAAAAGCTCCTTGGCCTAGTTATGAGACTGCATTTAATCTGAACAAGTTACTTGCATGTACACACATTTCACACACCCCTTAGACAGGGTAATTTGGTTGCAGATATGCTATCTAAATCTTTGAAAAAAGATGTTTCGGACTCTGTTCTCTTCTCATTTCAAGAGCTGGACCAGAGAACGCAAGGACTGATAATTTTATATAGATCTTCAGTTCCATCCCTAAGAATTCAAAGTCTTACACCTGATTAACTCAGAATGGATGCTACTCATTTTATCTCTCTATTTGTGCAGACTTCAAAAGGCTCACTCAACCAAAATTTGGAACCATGCAAATGCATTGGTTTCACACTGGCAGCAGCTACACCTTGGATTGTTCATCAAAGGAGAAAATTTGGACGAAAAACAGAAGACCCAAGCATGGGAATCCTCAAATTTCCAGCCAAATATCAAGTATGCGGAAGTTCAGGCTCATCAAAGAAACAGATGAATCTCACTTTTCACAAATTCATAAGAATTTCCAAGAGCTTTGATCCTGGAAAACACCACAAATCCGGAGGAATACATCCATCAAAATATAGGGAGAACTTGGAAATCTGGCCAGGTTTTAGCATTAACACGAGGGGTGGAGATGCAAACACTGGAATCATTTCCGGTTTCTACCTGGGTCTATTATTTTTGTCAGTAGACCAAAAGATCAGATAGCAAATATTTTGTCTTTTGTCTACCTCTTGTAAAAAAACAAGCTATTGCTTGATCAAACCTCCTGTAAAAACTCTATCAAATCTTTTGGTAAGAATTGGGGACTTTAATATATATATCTCCCATTAATATGGGTTTAATTTTATTTAAAAAAAACTTTTTGTGACTTGGCGTGGGAATGTGGTGTTTGAAAGCCGTAACCTCCATTCGTGTTATACCCCAAGCCCAAGTAATTCAGTCCAATTATCTTTCTGTATGTTTGAATAGTTTTGTCCTTTTTTTAAACTGAGTATCATGTTTGCATATGGTTCAAAGACTTAATAAATCCTGTCTCCATTCCTGAACCCAGATAAATCTCTTCTGCCTAAAAAGGGTAAATCCATAAATACTTTATAGCCATGGAAAAAGTGGAATCGTTTCAAAATATGGGGGAAAAATTACAGGGCATTGGTTAGTAAAGAATGAGGCAAATGGGGTGAAGAAGCAAATGAAAGATAGAAGTGAAGAAAAGGAACAGAAGAGAGCATGCATGCAAGTATGACACGAGAGTAAGACAAAGGCACAAAGCATACAACTGTATTTTTTATAAATGAATAAAGCGGTATTCCTTCCGTTTCAGTTCAAATTTCAAAAGAACAAAATACTTCTAAATTAATAATCATTTAGATAGTAAAAATATGTGGATGAAAGTAAATATAAAAATAATAAAATGATGTGAATTAGCGAATAAAATGATGAAGCTCTTTATAAATTATCTTTAAAATGTATGCTTCAGATTAACAAAAAAAATTGTGTGCAGATTGAATCGGGACGAACAGAGTTCTTGTGATAGGGTTAATTTTATGAGATCTAGCCTTAGATTTGTAGACGGTGACATCTCTTTCACTCACTCTTTGCAAATTGCATCTCCCATGCTTACTTCTATTGTCACTTTCGCTATTCCCTACAAAATTAATTTTGTGCCCATCTCTATAAGTGTCCATGCCTCTTTAATCATTTGCGTCTCACGCCATAATTTCCCTTTTGGTGTTGCACGGTGAATTAATATCTACAATCTACTTCAACCTTTATCTTTTTAAAAAGAATAAATAAAAGATAGATGTACTATGTGAAATTGTTTGGTATTTGCATTTTGATCCTTGTTTTAGCAAATTTTCGTCGGCAAACAACGTAATGTGTCAAAATTTACAACAATGTTTATTGCTGAAATTTGCGTCATGATTTCCATTTTGATGTGTATTAATAATACTATTATAGCATTAACTTCGACAACGGAGACTCTAACCAAATACAAAGACTTGGGTGAGACGGTCTCACCCAATATTACGGTGAGACGAAAGATTTAAATACAATTGTTTAAAGATGATAAATTACATGGGGTACTTTTTATAATTTCTAAGACTTTATTTAGTACATCGCCTCACCATAACTGACTTATGGTGAAACAGCCTCGTACGAGTCTTTCTCCTAACCAAAAATATACTTTTCCCACCCTCTACTTTTGTACATTTGCATTTGTTATAAGGATTCAAAGATGAATAAACGTATGAAGGAAAAAACAGTGAAAGGAAAAAAAAGAGTGAAATAATATGAATGAGTGGTTAAACGTTAATGAATAATAAAACAAAATTTCAGGAAATTAATAGTACAATCTGAAAAGAAAGTGTCAGGATAAACATTACATATTTTAGTTTGATTAAACACATGGCAATCTATATTTAAATGTTATAATACTATCAATGCTGTATAAAAAAAAGTATAAAGTCTAGGTTAAAAAGCACAGTGATTATTACATAATTAATGAAAATGTTGTATTTTCCAATACTAGACGAGGTAAGTGAAATACTAGGGGAGGTAGATATAATTCACCTCTTTCTCTTGTAAAAGAATTCTTAGCAGAATCTGACTCAACATCTTATATCGTTTGAATTGAAGTCTTTTGTCAGATTTGCAAATTTCTTACAAACATCTTACGAACTAATAAATGATCAGAAGCCAAAAACACAATCTGAAAATTCACGTGGAGAGGGACCATATCATACGATTCGAAAATGCAACGTTAATTAGAAGCAGTTTCATGGTAGGAAACAAGCTCCCTTCGCAGGGAACATAGAGTGTAAGAAAATCTGTGCTTTAGATATTCTGAATTGGCCCTTTGTACAGTCTTCACTACCCGCCCGATTTTTCCCGTCTTCTTCACCATCATCACCGGGAAGATGGAATGGTAAAAATCTGTTAATGATGCTGTAAAAGTCCTTCTGTTGGGTAAAAAATGGCAAGGTAACACTTGCTTGATTTTTTTCATTCAGTTGGCCAAATGTAATGTCAAGATTCATCTATGGCCAATTTCTGGCCCGTTAAGGATCCACTCGAATTGATTGTACCTACTACCCCCTCAGTAATTGAACTCCTTTGACTCAAATGTGCAATATGCGTACTTTAAATAGTTAAATATTATACATAATAAAAAGTATTAATGATTAAATATATTTTTAGAAAAGAATTTGTCTTTTGAAATGCGGTTTTTCAAGTCATGGAAAGACCGAGACTTATAGTGCATATTAGAAGAAATTATGATAAAATTTCGAATTGCAAGAATCGGGTTATAAATTTCATAAATATTACATGTTGCATCATAATTTTTTAATTTTGCAATTAAGACCTTTCACCTTTTATTATTTTAATTAAACCTTGTCTTTCCATAAACTTGTGGAAAGACGGTCTTTCCATAAACTTTGGCATTATTATTTATTTAAAATTTTAAAATACAATATTTAAATTTTATTTAAAAATACAACATTTAAGGTAAAAACCACTAAGAACTGTCATAAACTTATGGAAAGACTGCATTTCCCGAGACTTTCTCATTTTTCGTTAATGATAGTTAAAACTTGTGAAAAGTTGATATTTTCAATAGTATTTATATTTATATTCTAATTCAATTTTATGATCAAAATTAAGAAATCTTGACTGAATGAATAATTAAAGTGCGGTTTAAATTGAGACGAAAGGAATATTACTTTCAACCAAAAGAGAGAAGGAAACGAGTCATTTTTCTAAATAATGTGGATTAATCACAATAATTTTTAACATGAATACGGTAGTTTTAATTTTAATGTACAAATTAAACATGTAATAAAATATATCTAAAAGTTAAAATACAAAAGATGTTAGGTAAATTAAAATATAAAAATCATTTCAAAATTTACTTTTCCCCTTTTAATCAATTTTTTAAAGGTAAAATCTTGGAAAATACCGTCTTTATATAATTTTACGGAAAGACGAGGTTTAATTAAAATAATAAAATATAAAATATCTTAGTTACAATATTAAAATTTTATTATGCAACATACAGTAGTTATAAAGTTTATAATCTGATTAATGCAACTCGAAAATATATCTTCATTTTTTCTAATTTACACTTTAAACCTTAATCTTTTCATGACATATAGAAAGATCGTCTTTTAAAAGACGAACTATTTTCTAAAAATATATTTAATCATTAATACTTTATATTAAACTATTTAAAGTATGCATATTGCAATGAATGTAACTAGTCAACACACTATCTCCTTCTCACAAAAAATGACACATTTTGACTTTTAAAAGTTAAACTGTGTCAAATTCGACCATTAAATTCTATTATTATACATGCAAGACTATTATTGTGTTGTAAGTTGTACGATTCATCATAACATATATTTTTAAATAATTATTTTTTCAGATTTTTTTATACACATAAATAAATGTATTAATAATTGAAAATTGATTCAATTGATTTTCAAAATTTAAAATGTATCTTTTTTACTGAGATGGGGTAGTATAATAATGATATTTTTTTACTTCCAGCAGCGATAATAGTATAATACTTCTTCTGTCCCATCATAAACTAAACAATTACTATTTGGCAGTCGTAATAAATAATTTCGTCGTAATAAATAATTTGGTAGTTGTTGGATTCGTCGTAATAAATAATTTCTAAATATCAACTTTTATATGTCGTTACAATAAGCAGTTAAACATATTAACGGTTAAACATACTCCCTCCGTCCCAGAGAAAATGACACATTTGTTTTTTTCAAGTCAAATTTTACAAACTTTGACCCTAATTATATATTAATATATAAAAAAATAAAAATATCATGTGAGATGTTATATTCGTCTTAACATCTATTTTCTAAATATCAAATTTTATGCAAAATTGTTGTGTGTAGCTAGAGATATTGTTGGTCAAATATGATCATTGAAGACCGTGAAAAAGTAAATGTGTCATTTTCTCTGGGACGGAGGGAGTAATAAATTTCGGCTGAGAATACAAAAGCTTGGCCGAATATACAAAGTCTTGGCCAAAACTAACTCTTGAACAAACTAGCTAACCAACCAACTAACTAACCTTATCCGAGATTAGTTGATTACAGCCGAAAATATACATCTTATGCAGCCAACATGGCCAAAAATTATAAATTTATAAAAAATTGTTATAAAATCCTGACTTCTTAGAAAGTTGTCTTCATCTTCTCAACTTCTTCATAGTATCTTCAAGTAGGATCAGTGTCATTTTGGTAGTTGACATCGTCCAATTGGCTTTATGTCAAAATTACACAACCTCACTTAAAAAATCGGTGAAAAAAAGAGTATTGTGTATTCCTTGTCAAAGTATTCTAAGAATAATAAACTTATAATTTCTTGGAAATGATGGTCAAATGCTTCCAAGTCAACTGGCCTTTACAATGTCTCACACCGTACAAGTAGTAATATTTTCACGTATCCTGGATTTAAATTTTAAATTTTATATTTACTCCGATGACAATGTCGGATTCACATACACCTGCCATATTTGCTCCAATCGCTAACTGTCTTTAATATTCGTATTATCTAGTTTCTCCTCACTTGCGTTTTGATATTTATATCATTTCCTTCTTTAAAAAAATTGCATCATTCAATGTTCTTTTATCATCTTCTTTCAGTTTAGAATTTTAGCTTGAATCAGAGACGAGGTATTCTATTGTGCTAATCTTCTAACACCACCAAACCAACAAACTTTCAAAAAAACTAATAAAAGTTCATCAATTTTTTGTCTTCTTTTTCCTTCTCTTTTTCCTGCCACGAATCATGTGATAAAATATCCCTAAATTAGACACTGAGTTGGGCGAACATCCTCATCTCACAATATTCACAAAACATGTCCTCAGCCAAACTTCCAAGAACAGAAGAGATAAATAGAAGTATACTATGATTATGCAGTGGCCATTGGGCACTACGAAGAATGATACTATGGAAGGAACATTACACAAAAGGTCTGGTAGGGCAATATGAGTATGACTGCAACTTCCTTTGGTTCTAAAATGACATAATGCGACCAGTTCTAATCGCTTAAGAAACTTCTACCTTCAGAGAATAAACCACCACCTGCACTTATTCAACTTCAGTCGATTTTTTCGTAGAACAACAAACTAGCCTCTGCTTCAAGAACATTCCTTTCCGAAACAATATGAACATCCGAATCTGAGATGCAAAACCACTGTGCATGAGTAGGTTCTAGAAGCACGATGGGATCCTCATCTCTCATCTCTCGTCTCCACTTTCACTTTTCTGTAAATCGTGTAATGACCACTTCCAACTTTCCCAAAGTTCTGCACAACCGAGACTAGTCTGTACATGTGTTCTCGTGAGGGTTGAGATTGAGATGTAAACAGTCCCCCCACTAAGCAAGAGAAAAACAAACACTCATAGGCCAACCATGTTTAAAGGCAGTAGCAGTCTCAAAAATCACATAAAGCGATACGTAATAAATAATTGAACAAAGAGCTGTCACTATGGATACTAAAGACACTGCTGCTGGAAATGTTGGAGAGAAACTGAGGTTGAAAATCAACAGACTTGGCATTTGTGCAAATATTGCACCATGACCGTGTTATCACTAAGCATCCTACATTTTGCATTTGAACAGCTTGCCTTGATTTTTTACAAAGTAGTACTTCAGACTAAATCCACTTTCTAGCCAGAAATAACCGACTGTCAATCAGCAAAGTAGAAACTCTTAACACACCCACATGCGATGATGTTGCATCAATGTGAGAATGACGGACATGTATTGTGATTTGTGACCTACTAAAAAGAAACTCTAGTAGACAAAGGCTAACCTTATAATTTGAATTGTTAGGAATGAATCGGATAGTGGTGTCTGCATAGCCACCATTTTCAAGCATATTTGACTGCTCCTTGATGCCACGCGCCTTGTCAGGGGTATTTGGTGTTGGCTGATACTTGGGGACCTCTTTTCCAAATGAATTCATTCTTTCAGTCTGCCATTTGAAATGTTCCAAAGCTGCATCAAGCTGGATACCTTGGTGGTCCACACAAGGATGATGGATTGGCTGATTTTCATCCAATGGCTTTTCTTCCAAGTTTTTCATTCCCCGCTCAATGAAAGGGAACAGGTCCAAAATCAATGGAAAAGAAATATGCCCCTAGGATTTGAAAAGGAGTTACAATCTAATGCATATTCTATAGAAATCAATGGAAAAGAAATGTGCCCCTAGGAATATTGAAAAGGAGTAATAGTCTAATCCATATTATATAGTTGAGACTCGTGCATTTGAGTGTTATTGCAAAATAAACAGATATCTAGTCTGAATGCTCAAGTTCCAAAGAGAGCAGATGTGATCCACAGGAATCAGGAACAAATAATTATTTGTCAAAAATAGTTAATTGTAGAACTACAAGTTTCTCAGCATATAACAGCCAAGTCACCGATAGCCCAATACCACTAGTTAGGGTTTGGGTAAAAGAGCCCAGTCCATTTGTTTTTTTAATGCAAGAGGCTGGTTCTAAGGGTCGAACCTGTGACTTCCATGTCACTAGCAGCAATGTTTAACCATTGCTCCAAGGCCGCTTGAACATATAACAGCTAAGTCTCTCTTGAAAATAAGTGTAGAAGGCTAAATAACAAAAGTTTAACAGGTTCTCCATAGAAATTCACTGACGCCCGTTGCAGGTGAATGCATAGAATCTGCACATAAAAAATCAACAAAACTAGTAAAGGCGTGTCAAATATTCTTCCATATCAAGTAAAACAAACATGAGATTAGATTTGTAACAGAATAAAAAGCCTTCAGAATTCGGACAGTGTTCTTGGTGCTTTATTCTCAATTTAACCAGGGTGGAATATAAAATCAAGATTTAATTAGAGTGTGGAACTGTAATCCATAGGGTAATTGTTCTGTACATCTCCATAAATACATCAGCTACCCAAATCTAAAACATAACAAACTTCACATGATTGGAGCAAAGCTCTAATCTTCCTATACTAATTTGTCAAAATGTATATTAAAAAAACATGCACTAGCTTCCAATAACATCAAGTAAATTATAATCAAACAAAGAGCAGAAGTTCTAAGCTTGAATAGTTTAAAGAACAAGATCCTTAGCTGATTATCACCCCTAGAAGAATATATGAATTAAACCACCATGATTCATTTTCCCAGAATATCCAAGCATTGCAAGGCAAAAACCAATTGTTTGTATGCATAACCTGACAACATCGGATTTGGTTTATGATACCTTATATTTAAAGGGTACTATTGTTGTTTGAACACGAATTACAACATAACAATTTTTTTCATTATCGTCTGTGACTTCCTTTCTCAGTCAGCCACAGACAGAAGGATCTCAGTAGTCCAGGTCAACCCAAAATGTTCAATACTCTATCAGTACAGAAAGGTCAATGAGGTATACACCGCAAATTTAGTTGTTCTTGTATTACAACATAGATACTGTGGATACCTGTGGACTACGTGCTATAATTAGCTGCTTGAAAGTTCTTGAGAAGCTATTAGAACATGGTAATGACCTAAGAGAAGGTAGGTTTTTGCAGTCGCATGAATCATCCTCATTACACTGATGAAGCTCCTCAATATCTGTCTAAGAAAAAATTGCACAGCAATTATAAAAATAGATTTATGTAATAAAACTAAAGCCAGATAGCATAAGATTGAGATCAAAAGAGTGTAATATGACAATCTAAACCACACACTAGTCTTTTGTGTTAGCAAACCTTCACAGCACTCTAGGAATCACTTTGCATGAACTACACAGACCTGATTAACAATAGGTGCAAAGAAAAAAATGCAAAATACCTGGTTCTTTGTAACAGTTATATATTTCAAAGCTCCAACATGCCAGCAATGATTGCAGAAGTAATCCTCTAGTTGTTTAGAGACAAAGAACTGATTCAAACAATCCTCCACGGAGCATCCAGAATCCTATAAGTTATCTTATAAATGAATCAAATGAAGAACCGAACAAGTCGGCTCCAAATAACTTAATGGATGAAATCTTGCTCTAACTTACTATTGCACCCCCATATCTGAGCACTGGTGAATGTGCAAGCTGTGGAACAACTGAAAATCCAGGGAAATCTACAAAGTTTCGAAATACACCACCAAATTCCAAAATAGTAGGATTAGACATACACCAATATGTGTGTGTGTGTGTGACTAGAAGAATCAAAGACTCAAAGTCGAACAATGTCAAGAAACCCAATATCACATTGCAGCCACAGGATATTCTGACAGCAGCGGAAACAAACATAACTATCAAGTCCCTTCTTCGCTTCTTAGCAAAAATACTTAATAGTGATGTGAAAGCATAAAAACAATTAAGCTAGTCAAAGCACTTTTACTTCTTTCAAACATGTGACGTCAAAAATAGAATATCAAAAATTCTAGAAAATGCTACTCCCTAAGTCTCAGCTGTATTTGCACCCTTTTTGGTCAACTTTCTCAAGTCACGTTTGACTATAAATTTAAATTAGTACATAGGCACAAATATCATCATGTGAAATATTGTTAGATTCCTTACACCGTGTATTTTCTAAATATCAAATTTGTATATAAGTTATCAGTGGTCAACATAACTTGAGAAAGTTGACCAAAAAGAGTGCAAATACAGCTGGGACACAGGGAGTACTCAATCAGTTTTCATCATAAATTAAACAGTAATATTATCACAACTGAAAAAGTTCTAACAAGTAGAATCAACCTGAGATGAACAATTTTGGCATGATAATATGCTGCCAATAGTCCCATCAAAAGGTCCAAGATAACTTCGATGCCACCTTTGTTGTTCAGACTCCTTTGACCTTGTCATCGAAAAGATAATTCTGAAATTATGTGGTGCAGTCACATCAACCAAGGAGCTATCGTTTGATACAAAACATTCTGATATTTCTTCTCTTGAAGAAGAAAGGAGATGAAAGAATGCTTCCTCTGCATCCTACGTGCATAATGATTGAAGTGTTCAGGTTGTCTCAGTCATTCATGTTGTAAAAAGTTCAAATGCTCATCAACAAAAGTCACCTGTTGGCAAGTTAAGTTGA